>JAQQSO010006827.1:0-11048 GCA_028658305.1 Pachyuromys duprasi
AAAGGAAAAAAAAGATTAAAAGAATGCGTAACTACAGAAGTAACTATACTGCAGCTGGTAGATGGATGGTACATTAACAAGTCTTCATTCTTCACTACCTCATGTTTTTCCTACTTGTCATTTCAGTTATTTCTTCTTGGCCAAAAAGGAAATTCACTTAGCAAATCTATATTTGTGTATAACTCACGAAAATTAGACATAGATGAGACTGCTTCTACCTCATCTCCAATTTCCTTTTATTTATGCCTTTTTCTCCTTTATGTAGCAGAATTGTAGACAAGTTTTACCATAAGTCACACTAACTTAACATCTGACATGTCCCACATGATTGCTGAAATGTATTGCTATTCATAAAATACATCTCATTTTAGAAATGATCAAAGTGTAAATATAATGGTTCCATTACTATATCAAAGTGATTCTAAGATTGCTTCTTTGGACTTTTGTTATTTAGTCTTGAGAAAAATCTTCAAGCCAGAAGGTATTTCACCAAAATAAATTGAATGTCATAGTTAGTCTTCTATGAAAATACGAAGTATGGATGTGCTAATTTTGGTACCCTTAGCTGTCAGCTCAACTTCTCTTTCTCTCCATTCCTCTTTTTCTCTATCATTTTCTCTTTTGACACACCCATTTTCAATGATAATGCTATATACAATCTGATCTCATCGTACTGTAAAGACAGCCAGTGTGTTAACAGCCATTTAGTGACTAGAAGAAAATTACTCTGCAAATTTACTACTATGATTAAATGATCTATAATTATTCATTGTTCTTAAAACAGCTCACCTGAATATCATCTTAAGAATAATTACCATATTTATTATTATTGCTAATAATATAGAAAAATAATTTATAAAATCAACTTGTTGAATTCTGCTATCAGTATAAAACTCACAAAAGTTTAGAAACTTCTTGAAGTTTTTGCATCCTAAGAAAATAGCCCTCATCTTCACCATTGTAACTTGCTTTCTCTAGCTGATTTAGGCACACTGACAATTGACACTTCTTGGACAAGAGTTCTAAATAATACATCTGCTTCTCCATTGTAGACAGTCAAATCTCATCTGGACATGAATAGATGTGACAAGAAGGATACTGAGGAAAGAAGATATTATTGATGTTTAACATGCATTGATTTTAAAGATAATATATTCAGATTAATATTTATCAAGCTGATAAAAATTCAGATACTAAATATTTTCACATATTAACAGAACTGCTTCTAAATCAATGTGTATATATTTTTCTACTAAATATACATAAAAATTGTTAGGAAGATTGTTCGTCAATTAATAGCACTGGCTGCTCTTCAAGAGGAAATGGGTTTGATTCACAGTACCCATATGCTGACTCACAACCATCCTTAAGTCTAGTTCTATGGGAGCTGATACACCCAATGCTGGCACCAGATGGAGTCATGGTACACATACATACATGCAGGCAAAACACCCATTCACATAAAATAATAACAATTGCTTTTATAGGATATATAAAATGAAACAACTATAGGATTATGTCCCCATTCTGTTGTAATAATGTCTGGTTTTATGTAGAAAGGTGTCCTCCGCAAACTATATGGTAGTTCTTTGTGGTGAGCTTGGAAATGATTGTTCATCAAATGAATAAAGAATTAAACTCCAAAAATGTCCTTTCTCAAGGGGTTTCAGTCATTCTAACAGTAGAATTCCTGGGAACACATGTCCTGTCATTGATCTCTATTGAGTCATTTGCTTGAGAAATTCCTTTGCTCTTTATGGAAAATGCTGTGAAATAATAGAGAAGAAAGTATAATTGAAGACAGTGGTTCTGATATATCCCAGCCTGGACTGTAATCTACTGGCTGAGCAGTTTTTGCAGACCCTAAAGCTATTGCTTCTGAGGACAGCTGAAAACAAAACAGTATGGGAAGAAATTGGAAAGGCTGCAACATTCCTGATTACTTATGAAAGTTCACGTGCTATAAAGTTCAGAAATGGAAGAAAAAATAAGAAAGGTAGAAGTCAAATTATCTTTATTTGCAGATAATATGACAGTATACATGAATGAGCTAAAATTCCACTAGAAAATTAATTAATAAACACTTTCAGCAATGTAGCAAGATACAAAACTAACAAACTAAAATCTTAGTTTTTATATCTACAAATGACAAATGGAGTAAAATAAAATCAGAGAAACAATATTATTAAAAATAATCTCAAAAAATATAAACTATCTTGAGATAACTAACCAAGGAAGTGAAAGACTTATATGATGAAAACTTTAAGACACTGAAGAAACTGCACAAGGTACTAGAAGATAGAAGGATCTCCCATGCTCATAGAGTGGTAGGTTTAGCATAGTGAAAATGGCCATCCTACCCAAAGCAAATCTATACATTCAGTTCATTTCCCATCAAAATTACAACACAATTACTCACAGATCTTGAAAGGAAAAGTTTCAGCTTCATATGAAAACACAAAATTCCCAGAATATCTAAAACAGTTCTGAACAATAAAAGAACTATTGGAGGTCTCACCATTCCAGATTTCAAGATTTGCTACAAATCTTTAGTGGTAAAAATTGTGTGATGTAGGCATTAGAAGAGATTTATTGATCATTATAATCAAATTGAAGACTATACATAAATCCACAAAGCTTTGGACCCCTGATAAAGAATCCAGAAATTCAAACTAGACCAAAAGCAGCATCTTCAACAAATGATGGTGATCAAACCGGATGGCTACATGTAGAAGAATCAACATGTAGATTAGTATGCACTTGCCGCCCTGCACAAAAATCATCTCAGAATTGATCAAAGACCTCAACATAAAACCAGATACACAGAACCTGATAGAAGAGAAAGTGGGGAATACCCTTGAATTCATTTGTACCAGAAAAGACATTCTGAACATAACATTGTTAGCTCAGGCACTAAGATCAACAAATTATAAATGGGACCTCATTAAAGTAGGAAGCTTCTGACAAAATAAAAAATAAAAACCTGTCAATAGGACAAGTGCTGGTCTAATGAATAGGAAAATATTATTTTTTTACAACTACACATGTGACAGAAGGCTAATATCCAAAATATATACAGAATTTAAAAATAAACTAGCAATCCAGAAAACAATACAATTAAAAATATGAGTAGAGTTTTAAACAATTCTCAAAAAAGAAAACTCAAATAGCAGAGAAAAAGAAATTCCCCACATCTTTAGTCATCAAAGATTTGCAAAGCAAAACTAGTTTGAGATTTCTTCCTACCCCATCATAATCGCAATAATAATAATAATAATAATAATAATAATAATAATAATAATAATAAAACCCAGCACATTCATTGCCTAGTGGGGCTTCAAACTTGCACAGCCACTTTGGATGCTCCTCAGAACCACCAACGTGGATTTGTTCTCGAACTGAGAACATATCTGCCTCAAAATCTGTCTATACCACTCTTGAGCATATACCCAGAGGACACTTCATCCTACCACAGAGGCACTTACTAAACCATGTTCATTGCTACTTGATTCATAATAGCCAGAAACTAGAAATAACCTAGTCATCTGTCAACAGAGGAATAGATAAGAAAATGTAGTACCTTTACATAAATGAACATTGCTCAGCCATTGAAAACATGAAATGAACAGATAAATGGATGAATCTAGAAAAAAACATAATGATTGGGGTAAGCCATATTCAAAAAAATAAATATGGTATATTTTTGCTTATATATGAATATTAGCTGTTAAGTCAATGAGAAGCAAGCTGCAGTCCATAGAACCACATATGTTAGGTTAAGAATAAAATACTAATTGAAGATGGACAGATCTCCTAAGGAAGGGAAATAGAACAGACAGTTATTCATGAAAAAAAAGCTGGTGACTAAAATGGGAGGATCAAGTACAGAGTGGGAGGGAAGAGAAAGCTGAGGGAGAGAATACAGGAGAGAGAGAGAGAGACATCTAGCATTTAGTATGAAGCAATGCAATAGATTCTTCCTAAAGTATAGACACATGTGGAGGAGAACTAAGTGAAATTGCCAAATACTAGGGGAGACAGAAGACCAACTAACATCTCTTGTCACCAAATGAAGCTTCCAGTACCAGATATAAGTTTCATCTAATTGAGTTCTTGGCTGAACGGGACCCATAGGAACCTCTAAACAATCCAGGCTCTTGACAAGACTAAAGGTTGCTCTATACAAAGAGATTACACTGTCCCATTGCTATATTCAACATTCACACAACTGGCTGAACAGGGGGAAATCAAGTTGGGTCCTACTCAGAACCTCCATCCATATGTGCTAGTGTGCAAGATACGGTACTGTGCTGGTTGAACAAGCTTATGGGGATAACCAGGCAATACCTGAATTGACTTAATGCTCACTCAACAAGATGGAACCCAAAAACATTGCTGCATGGGCGACCAAAACCCTGGGATCAGAAAGCTCAGAGACCTAGGGGTATAACCAAATACTAACGTTTTACCAAAGAAACATATAATAAAATGACTCTTTATAACATTCTGCTGTACTCATAGATCAGTGCCTTGCTCATCCATCATCAAAAAAGCCTCCTCCTGAAATAAGATGAGAAAAATTACAAAAACCTGTAGGTGGACAATGCGCAGGGAGTGAGAGACCTTGGGACACTCAGCCATAAATGGAATGTCTCCAACAAATCCTTTCCTTCAGAGCTCAGGAAATACTGTGGATGAAAAAGTGGAAAGAGTGTAAGAGGCAGAGAGAATGAGGACACCAAGAAAACAAGGCCTTCTAAACACAGCAGGTGTGATGGAGTTTTAAACTCATGGAGACTGAGGCAGCATGCATGGGCAGGACCTGCTTGAGTCTGTACCAGTTGGGGTTCAGGAGCTGAAAGGATTACTAGATACATGCCCCTGTCTGTAACTGAGAAGCAGTCTACAACTGAGAATCACCTGGAAATGAAAATTTAGTGTCCTTTAAAGGACTCTCCCTGGGGAAACAAACTACTCTTAGTGGGAAGCTGTAGTCTCTGTCTAGATGGACAACAATAAATGAACTCAGTAGCATCTTTGCTGGTTTCTTGTCTCATAACGTTGTATCAGACCTTTTTCTATTTATTTAATTTATTCCCTACAGGATCTTTGTGTTACTAAAGGGTTATTGATTGTGTGAGTAGGTGGGCATCTGTGTCTATCCCTGATCCTTATGCCTGTTCTTGGGCTCATTTCATTTTTTTAATATATTCTGATGTGTTATCTTACTATATTTTATTTATATCATTATTATCCCAGAGAAGCCTGTTTATTTGTTGTTTCTTTGTTTTTTTTCTGTTGTTGCTTTGGTTTAAAAGAAAATATTTATTTTGGTTCAATGGTTTCATGGTACAGTGTTGAGAGCTTTCATGTTGTGACATCTTACTGGCAGAGTCCCCCAGAAACCCCAGGAAGGGCAGCACATACATATACATATGACCACCTTTGGTCTCCCTCCTGCTTATAAAGCTAACAGCATTCATTCTACCTTAATTTATCTGATCACCTCCAAGAACCAGTCTCTGAAATCACCAATGGGATATGCTTTCTATCTTCTTAGTACTTTTTAAATGTGGATTAAGGTGTGATATACATTTTGGAGGGGACAGTACACATTCAGACCCTAACATACCTCTTCTCCAAAGACATTCACCTGTCAGAAGAACATCATGTTGCCTGTATTCTTGGTCTCTTTTCTCCCACTGATTTGTCACATTGGACTAGAACGTATTGATCTAGATAGGAGTGAAAGGAAAAGGAAATGAATGCACCATTACTAAAAAGCAGTACTTAAATTTCTTGCCTCGGGAACAAGAGGATTTGAGTTCATTTCTCTAGCACCCACAGAAAATGCCAGGCGTAATGGCATGCTGCTGTAGTTCCACTGCTGCGGATGTGAAAAAAGGGACTTCTTGCCCAGCTAGCCTACCCAGCTCAAAGAGCTCCAGGTCAGCTAGGTTCATAAACAGAAACATGCAAGGTTCTTAGTGTTCTATTATGCCACAAAGACCCCTGTCATCTTCCTGCTGCCCCCTCAAACTCTTCTCCAGGCCAACACTTCAAAATGGCATGCCATAGGCCATGGTATTGACAAGTCAAATCCTGGAGTTTCTTCTCTAAGCAACCATACCCCTCCTCTCACCAGCATCCAACTAAAGCCAGAACATCTCTTGAAGTATATTCTAAGGCTTGCCCATATCCATAGTTAAAACCCTCACTTGGCATGGTTCCCCAGCAGAGGATCTTGCCATGAAGGTTGTAATGGTTCAATTGCTATTGTATTTAGTTTGTTGCATAAAGCGGTAGGTTTGTTGGTTGAACAGGTCTTTAGTAAGGAAAGACTCCAAAGGCATCTTACTTGATCCAGAATGTATACCGATGGCTTTATGGAAGCCACTGCTTTCCAATCTAGACTATCCTCTCAGTATATAATACAATACACCAAGGTATTTCCCTGACTATTAGGTTTTTAAAAACTTTTAAAAACTTTATTTTAATTTTTCATTTTTAATTAATTAATTTGTTATCTACTTTATAATCCAATAGGAAGTTCCCCTCCTTCTTTCCTCCCAGTCCTGCCCTATTGCTTCTTCTTCCATCCCTTGAGCTTCCTCCCTTTCTTCTTAGAGAAGTGCAGACTTCATGTGGGTATCAACCTGCCTTGGCATAACAAATAGGACTAGGCCCACTTTCTATTGAGGCTAAGCAAGGGTGTCTAGTTAGGGGAAAAGGATCCAAAGGCAGGCAACAGAATTAGGGGCAGGCCCTGCGCCTGCTGTTAGAGGTCGCACATGATCACCAAGTTGTGTATTAGTTATATATGTATAGCTAGAACAGGCCCATGGATGTGCTCTGGTTGGTGGTTCAGTCTTTATGGGGCCCTATTGGACCAAGTTAGTTGATTTCGTAGGTTTTCTTGTGGTGGCTTTGACCTGTCTTGCTCATTCAATACTCTCCCACCCCACACCACCCCTTCTCTCTTCCCTAAGATTCCCCAAGTAAGATTCCCCAAGCTCCACCTAATGTTTGGCTTTGGTCTCTGTATCTGTTTTCATCAGCTGCTTGAGGAAAACACTCAGATGACTGTTATGCTAGCCTCCTTTCTGCAAGAATAGCAGAATATTGTTGGTAGTATCAGCAGTAGTCTCTCATAGTTTGTGACTCAAGTTGGGCCTGTTTCTTTCTAATGAGAGACAGAAGAGGGTGCACTCAGATAAGAGGGTAGTGGAGAAGAACTGTTTTGAGTAAAGAGAGGATTAACTATAATCAGAATATTTTGTATGAAATTATTTCAATGAACAACAAAAACAAAAGATTAAAAACAGTTGACTTACAAATAAGGTATTATTGAAAAGAGCCTCAAACATATGTATGTTTATGCTAAAACTCTTTTCCTCTCTCATTCTCCCCAAAAATAATAAAATGCATCTCAAAACTACAGAGAATTTGGCCATGTTGTAGACAGTCACAAACTATTAAAATGGCTGCTTTATACAAACTTTGTTATCTTTTGTTTTCTGACCTGTTATTCCCAAATGTCAGACTTTGTCTTCTAATCACATCCTATTCACCTTTTCTAGGTTGAAAATGTTATGTGACCTGTAGATCTTTAACCACACCACAGACATTATTTAGAGAAAGCATAATAAATAAATGTTATCATAAGAAATTCCATAAAAATAAATGCACTTTAATTAGCAGCAAAACTTGATGAATTCTGAAAATGTTTAGACTTAAGAGAAAGGAATTTAAGCATTATAATTCATTGACTATTAAGTATTAAAAACAAAGGATATTTTAATGTTTATTGTGATTGTATTAAGTTAATGGATATATTCACCATTTCATACATTTTGTGATGAGAAAACACAGGAGATTATCTCTAAGCAATTTTATTACACTTACATTTTTCTTTGCTACCTGTTTCTTAAATTTAATCTCTAGGCATTTCCTACAATGTGATTTTGATCATATTTACCTCCTCTCCTCCAACTCTTCCCAGACACATTCACAACTCTTTTACCCATCCATCTTTGTGCTTTTGTGCTTTCTCTTTAAACCCTTCAAGAGAGCAATCTGTGGTGTCCAAATATCCATATGTCTGTTGTCCTCTGCTGCAATATGAATGTTTGAACCAGGGGCTACATTCATAGAGAAAATTGTGTCTCCCACTCTTAGTAGCTGATAATATCAATAGCTCCATGACTGAGGTAAGATTCTGTGCTGAAGCCCCATCTGCATATTGGAATTTGATCTGGTTTGAGCTTACACAGGTTTTCTGCATACTGTGCTTTCACATGTGCAGCTGCCGTCAGCTCTGGCTCTTAAAATCCTCAACAATACCTCTGAGCTTTGGGTTGGGATGAGAAAATGTTCCCTTTATGGCTGAACATTCTTCAGACTTTTTCTCCGAACCTTGACGAGTCTTATGCTATTTTAATTATCATCTACATCAAACAGAAGCATCTTAGACAAAAGCTGAGAGATGCACTGATCTATAGCTACAATGATAAGTTGTCAAAAAACAAAAGCTGGTTTAATATTATGCACATTATGCAAGAAAAAAAGTAGAGGTTATCCTCTCAGGCCAAGATGATCAACTCACTGGAAATTTTACATTAATATGTGCTTATCAATAATTAAATTTATAATACAATTTTGCTTTAAAATATATACTAACTTTACAGCTACATTGCCAGAAAGTGAGAGATTAAAAACGAAAAATTTATTGCTACTTTTCTGTACATACTTCAATGTTTCAATAATTGATTGGTTTTGTTTTATGCTGGGAATCAAACCCAGAACATGTGCATGCAAGACAGTCACTCTAGGAATGGGTTATAATCCTAACAAGAACTATTTTGTTTGTTTGTTTGTTTTAATTTTTGATTTTTTGTATTAATTACAGTTTATTAACTTTGTATCCCAGCTGTAACCCCTCCCTTATTCCCTCCCAATCCCACCCTCCCTACCTCATCTCCTCCCTGTCCTTCTCTAAGTCCACTGATAAAGGATGTCCTCCTCCCTTTCCATTTGACCTTAGCTTATCAGGTCTCTTCAGGACTGTCTGCAATGTCCTACTTTGTGGCCTGGCAAGGCTCCTCTTCCCTTGGGGCAGGGGGATGTTAAAGAGCCAGCCACTGAGTTCATGTCAGAGACAACCCCACCTCCAACTTACTAGGGAACCCACTTGGATACTGAGCTGCCATGGGCTATATCTCAGCAGGTTCTAGGTTATATCCATGAATGGTCCTTGGTTGGAGAATCAGTCTCAGAAAAGACCCTGTGCTCAGATTTTTTTGGTTCTGTATTCTCCTTGTGGAGCTCCTGTCTTTTCCAGGTCTTACTATCACCCCTTTCTTTCATATGATTCTCTGCACTCTGTCCAAATTTGGTTATGAGCCTCAGCATCTACTTTGATACACTACGAGGTAGAGTCTCTCAGAGGCCCTCTGTGGTAGGCTCCTGTCCTGTTTCTTGTTTTCTCCTTCTTCCAATGTCTATCCCATTTGTCTTTCTAAATGAGAATTGATCATCTTACCCCAGGTCCTCCTTCTTGTTTAGCTCCTTTAGGTGTACAGGTTTTAGTATGTTTATCCTATCTTATAGGTCTAGTATCCACTTGTAACTGAATATATACTTTGTGTGTCTTTCTGCTTCTGGATACAGAGGAAGACATTGCAGCCAATCCCGATGAGACCTAATAAAGCTAGGGTCAGATGGAAGGAAAGGAGGACCTCCCCTATCAGTGGACTTAGAGAAGAGCATGGGAGGAAATGAGGGCAGGAGGGCGGGATTGGGAGGGAATGAGGGAGGGGCTACAGCATGGATACAAAGCAAATAAAATGTAATTAATGTAAAAATTTAATTTAAAAACATTGCAGTTGATGCTGTTATTATATTGATTTTTTCAGGGGCGAGTATGTATACTGTGCTTAGAAACTTGTATGTTTTGAACCTGTATTTTGAATCCTTGAATCTATGAATTTGTTAATTATAAATTCATGGAAATTATTTGTTCTTTAAGCATCACCAAAAGCTGCTTTATGATATTGTGTGCCAATGTCTGCTCTGCAGCCATCACCTACTGGACAGTCTTATTAGACATAGGAAAATTATTTGTACAATATATTGAAAAGCTTTGGGTATCCACAGTGGCTTTCAAGTAGTGTACAAATAAAGACATTCCAAGTAAACCCAAATCCTCCTGAAATACTGTAAAGTCCTGTTCCAACTAATTTAACATCCCCTCAAAAGTCTAACACTGTCAAATTCTGGCCGTTGGGTGCTCATAAAAGGACATTTTTCAGGCTTAAATACACTTCACACATGAAAACATAGACATCTTTCAATCAATTATTTTGTTTAGATTTTGATACACAGCAAATTGTTTCTTTGATATATTTGATTTTGTTTTTAAGTTTATTTTAATTCCACTTAGAATGAGTTTAAAGTATATAAATAAAAATGCATATCTTTAAAATTAAAATTGTCAATGATTAGTCATTTCCAAACATTTGCAAGCAATTTTTAATAAACTTTTGAAAGCATGAAATTTTAGGATTTTGAATGTACTTATTGTGTATCTACTCATTTAGCAACCTTCTTTTACTATTTACTAAAATTTTCAGGGCTTGGTTATAGTGGCAATTACTGAAAATAACTCTGCACACACACACCTTACCTGCAGATAATTCAATGTCGGTAACATTCATATTGACCTTAATATGCCCATTACCAGGGAGAGTCAATGATTCTGTAGAGAATTCAAGGAAATATGACAAGCAATCTAATTTCTAGTGGGCTTTAGTTTCCCTGAGGTGATGTCAATTTTCTATGTAGTAATATCTCTACCCCCACTTCAAGGCAGAATAACTTTTTTCATATTTTATTATTTTTTATTTACTATAATTTATTCACTTTGTAACCCAGCTGTAGCCTCCTCCCTCAATGCCTCCCAATCCCCGCATAGGAAACATAACTGTTGGAGTTAGACTTGCAGGTGCTGATGAGCTGCTTGATGTTAGCGCGGATAGTGGATGGCTGAC
>JAQQSO010006828.1:0-10000 GCA_028658305.1 Pachyuromys duprasi
TATTGGTTTGGGTTGTACACACATAATTGCAAAAATCCCTGACATTACTAAAATGCATGCCTTTTACTATATTATAAATTACACATATGAAATTGACTTGGCGTGTCTTCATTTTTATTAAGTCAAATACACATGCAACCAGAATATATACATAAGTTATGTTTATATGTTTTTATATAAAATTATGGCTGACTCCTGTAAGAATGAATGGACATAAGAATTGGCAACTCTGGGGCTGGATTGATAGATCTCTGTTCTCTCCCAGATAACCCAGTTCCCGGAACTCACAATAACAGTTACAACCAACCGTAACTCCAGTCCCAGGTGATCCACCATCCTCTCCTGGCCTCTGGAGACATCATATGTATGTAGCACACAAACATACATGAAGAAAAAACATGGATACATATAAAAAGGAAAATAAGGAGGCTGGACTAATGGCTCAATGGTTAAAAACACTCACTCGTTTGGCAGAGGACCCAGGTTTGGTCCCCAGCACCTACATGGTAATGCATAGTCATTTATAAGTCCAGTTTCAGGGGATCTAATGCTTCCTTCTGACATCTAGGGGCACCAAGCACAGACATGGTACATCTATACAGTCAAAGTACTCACAGACATAAAGTAAATCTTTTTAATTAAGAACAGGTGTTTGGAGAGATGGCTCAGTGGTGAAGAAGAACATTTGCTCTTCCAGAGGATCCAAATTCAATTCCCAGCACCCACATCAGCTGGCTCATAACCACCAGCTCATAACTCCAGCTCCGGGGGATCTGACACCTCTGACCTCTGCAGGCACCTGCACTCATGTGCTCATGCCCATGTACCCATCTCCCACAGACATACACATAACTAACAACAATACAAATACATTTTAAATTAAAAATAAAATGGATTTTTAAAAATCAGTGTATTCTGTATCTAATTCCAAAGACTCTTCAAGCGGTATCTATTTTTGGAAGATAGGTAGGTCGGTAGATAGATGTACTTTATATTCACAGTACCTTGTGATTACACTAATTTTCTTGACTATTTCTACAGGTAATTGACTATGCCAAACTTGTTCAACCGCGTTTTGATGAAGCCCGTGAAAAACTAATAAAAGACACTGTAACTGATGCCACCAACACAGCTATCAGAGTTGTGAAGGAGAGGCTTATGGCAGATCAGAAAGCCAGAAAGCACGGTGAACAAACTCTTTTCCCACTTTAAACTCTGTGTGTCTCGGTGGGTGGTCAAGCCTGGCTAGCAGAGGACACGGACTTCTGTTTATTCATTTCAGTAACCTTGCCGTTAGCACAATTAGAGTCTCTCAGTAAATGGCTGAAGGGATGAGGAGAAACTAAGGCACATCCCCCCAAAAGTTCATTCATTTAACTTTAGGGAAAAATGCTCGTGAACTTGGATGTTTGCGGATTACGCTTTCTTATGGACTTACTTCCTGGGCAGAGGCTGAACAGTGTCTGTGACTTTGTCCACACTGGTAATTAAAACAAACTTTTCACCTCAGAATGCTTGCCGTTTAGAGCACATACCAAGCTTGACATACTTAAGCTTTCTATTTGGGCACAGCTGGATGTTTGGGTCATGAACACCCACAGCTCTCTTAATTTTATAGATGGCAGTTAAATGATTCTAAAGCTAAACAGTGAATGCAGAGAGGAAGCCTCAACCCTCCTTTCCAAAAGCCAACTCCTGACCAGTCACGCCCTGCTGGTCATCATAGTTTAGAATAAACACGAACGTGATCTTTATCTGCTTGATTTTCCCCAGGAAAATGAGAGCTCTAATTTCCTAACTATTTCTGTAATTCATAGATGGATTTGGTAAAATTGAAATCTCCAGCAGCTGTCTGCTTTTCTTATATACGTATATACGTACATGTACCTGTACATGTGCAAACATACACATACATATACATACATATATACATGTATAGATCTGGCCTGGAACTATGTAGTCAAGGCTAACCTTGAGCCTTCACTCCTCTTCCTCTTTGTGAATGAGTACTGGGGTCACATGTGGGAGTGGGAAGCCAAACTCAAGCCCAGTAGAAGGACCTCGGGTGTTCCTGTCACTGAAGGAGCACCCTGCCCAGGCAGGAGTAGATTAAAGGCTCTCTCTCCGTGTCTCTCCTTAAGAACGTTTTTATCTCCTCGGCATCTAGCAAGACAACCGTAAAGTTTTTCATTTTTCAACTTGCTCATTTGATCAACAATGCTCTACTCCAGTATCGAGTTATTTTTGGATTTCTAAAACACATCCCACTCAGTCATGCTATATTAAAACGATTTAAAATTCTGTCTATTGAGAAGCTTTTCTCGACATTTGCAATGTAACTAGTTCATAGTAATCCTTGGAACTCTGGAAGAGTTCGTTGTGAGAAGTATTTTTGCCTACTTCGTTTTGATGGTTTGTTTGTTTGGCTTTCTATACAAACTGGGATTTTTTTTTTGACATTTTCTATTTTGAAGCCATTCAATAAGAAATTAACTCTTCATTTGTGGCAATGTTGTATTTTCACTAAACAAGAACATATGTGCCTTCCTATTTTGCCTTTCTTCTTTCTGACTAGCCTACAGGCCAGTAAAAGAATCTATCATCCGATCTAAAGAATGTTTTACAAAGCCAGAACATTTTTAAAATGCCAAATCCAAGTGTACATAGTGTTCATGACCACTTAAAGATCAATGGGTGGGGGTAACTATTAACTCGGAAATCATTAATCTATTCCACCAACACTTGAGTATTTCCTTTGCATTAGACATACGGCATGAAATTCCCTTACTCCTGGTGTTTATATTATAGTAGAGAGTGGAGAGAAATAGAAAAAAAAAGGAGGTAGAGAGGGAAGGAGGAAGGAAAGAATGGGGGAAGGAAAGAACAGGAAGAAAGAAAAAGGAAGGAAGGAAGGAGAGGGAGGGAAATATTTAACAAGCACACAGTGATGGGAGCAGCGTGCTGAACTGTTGAGTTGTCCTTGTCAACGTGAAGACCCTAGGTTGAAACATAAATCCATCTTTCATGTTTGCTACAATCTGTAGTAATTCCTTTTACCTGAAACTGTGAAGAAACCAACATAAGTTTTGAAGTTCTTCATAAAATATCTTTCATGCTGGAAAATGCAAGCAGATGTTTTCCTACATGCTGTGAACTTGAAAAACCTGTTAAAAATTCACCGATAATTCTAAGTCTGACAATAAAGCCAACCTTCTTAACACTTCCAACTTGGGAACTCCAGCCCCACATATATTTAAGTAGAGTTTGTCAAGAATGAAGAGTGAGGGCTTCTTAATCACAAAAGATGTATCATGAAACAGGTTAGGGAGCAAAGTTCCCATGTCCACACCAGCTAATGCTCACAACTTTGTATGTAATGATCTTCGTTTGGCCAAGGAAAACATGAGACAAGTAGATGAAGTAGCTACATGCCCACAGCTCTTAAAGAACAGTCAGACTGAATCCAAGTCTGTCTGACCTGAGCAGCACCCCCCTCCCCTCTGCCAGCTGTCTAACAGGGCCGTTTGCCTTTCAGAGGAGAAAACCTTAAGGGAGATGAAACAAGACCTCTCGGACTTCAAAGTACTTAAAAGTGCCGAGGAGTTCCAGTCTTCTACGGAGGGCAAAGGTAAACGCACACCACCTGACATGGTCAGTGACAGGATCCATCCCATTTTACGTAGATGAGTCAATAAAGCGTCTTCTTTTTGCTGCAGGCCCCACAGATAGCACCTCTGAAGACAAGAATAAAGCTGAGAGCGCCCATGCTGTGGAGAGCGGTAAGAAAAGGAACTGCCAAGAAAAAATGTCTGTGCATCTTTGTCCGTTTGTTTTCTATTTGGCCATCATATGGGAACTCAAAAGTTAATACACACAAAAGGAAGGAAAAAAAAAGTCAGGCTTCGCTTTTGCAGATTTCAACCAGCTACAGAACAGAATAGCTTTACTAACACGAAGAAGAGACAGAAAAAATGAGAAGTGCATTTGTGCAGAACTCCAGCAAAGGTTGATGTTATCATTATCATATGATCAAAAATTCCTAGCACCATACCAACTTTGATATATGGGAACCAGAGCATCAAAAATAACCACAAAAACCCATAATTATAGTTGTGAAATGTCATCATTATTGATTACGCTATTTAACTTTATAACATTAGTTTATATTTAACTTTATAACATTAGTTTATATGCTAAAATCCTGACAGCATATAGCAACACATGATATAACATTATGTCTACTATGTCATCACAATAGCTGTAAGGTCTAGTATTCTGCCACTTTTGAGTAACAGTTATGTTATTAAATGTTTGAATAAGCAGTTATGTTACTCTATTAGGAAATGCTTTAACCCTAGTTTTAAATTTTCTAGCACAAATTTTCTGTGTAGATCCTGGCTTAGCCATTAGATGCCAGTGTATTTTATTTTATGCATGTACGTGCATGTGTGTGTGTGTGTGTTTACTAACCACATGCATATAGGAACCCACAGGGGCCAGAAAAGGGCATCGGATCCACTGGACCTGGAGTTATAAGCAGCTGTTAACCACCTCTTAGCCACTGAGCCATCTCTCCGGCCCCAAGACAGGTTCTCTTTATTTATTTATTTATTTATTCATTCATTCATTTATTTATTTATTTATTTATTTATTTATTTCCGGCCCCAAGACAGGTTCTATTTATTTATTGTTTGTTTATTGAGGCAGGATTTCTCTGTGTAGCCTTGACTGTCCTGGAACTCACTCTATACACCAGAAGAAGACTGTCCTCGAACTCAGAGAGATCCGGCTGCTTCTGCCTCCCTGAGTGTTGGCATTACCGGGGTGTGCCACCATGCTTGACTCAAGCCAGTTCTTTATGTTACAACTTTGTGGGGGGTAGGAGGGAGGTTGCTACCATAGATAATGTTTTAGTGAACTTTTAATATAGGTTTTATTTGGATATTGCCATTAGTAGAACTACTAGATAAATGAATATGAAGCTACAGAAAATTGTTTTGCATAAAAGTTATTCCAAATTATATTTTCTCTAGTAACACACAGATATATATCATTGTTTGCTCATTATTTTTCCTTCAGGGTTATATTAATTTTTACTTCTGAAGTTTATTATTTGTTCTGTATTTATTTCCTTTTATTTAGTTGATGATTTTTTATTTTTCATTAATTTTTCTAAATTGTTGTATTAATTGTATTCTGTTAGTCCTTTATTTTTCAAGTTCTTTTTTTTTTTCCAAATTGAGTGATTTGTCTACTAAGTTGCCTTGTTATTTTGGAATTAATGGAGGCGTTTTCCATAGTCAACCAATTACTTTTCTATTATTGACTTAAGTGCTTATTTTAGGATTTAACATTTTGCTTTTGTGTTATGGTTTTTTGTGTTGGGTGGATTTTGTTGTTGTTGTATTCATTTTTATGGCAGAGCAATAATTTGATGTACAGTTAATTTTGTTTGTTTTCTCCTACTGATTCAAAATACATACTTTTTCTGGTTATTATTTCAAGCTAGTAAGAACTGACTGGGCATGGTTAGAAACTCATTTTGTCACCCTCTTACACACCCACACCCCCCCCCGTCACATGTGCCTGTGTGTTCTCTCCACAGCAGGCTGCCACCCAAACATTCAGACAAAACCATTAAATGGCTGCTGGGAGCCCCATGTCTTGGTACTGGTGAGTTTCCCCAGCAATCTACAGCCCTTCTCGCAGACTGTCCCTTCCCTTTGTGGACCAAGTGTCCAGTTTAGAAGCAGGTACCAGTGTGCCAACCGACAATGGGAATGCCAGCATTAGCAGCTTATCTCCCTGAAGCCAACTGAGAGCCCGTGGCCTCTGGAACTAGAGACTGCTCCCCCAGAAAAGACACTCTTGGTTGTTTGTTTGCTTGCTTGTTTTAGGTTCACAAAATCCTGGCTTTGTTACAGGTTATCTTTTTATTTTTCCTGTTGACAGATATGTTCACCTCTTTGAATCTTATGGTCCTTATAAATTGCAACCACGAGCAGTTCTGGGTCCCTGAGCCCGTACCAATCTCTTCTTCAGAATCCAAGCACATATTCTTTTAGTACCCAGCTTAAGTTCTTAGCAATGTTTTATCCACAAATGAAAAAAAACAAAAACAAAAACAAATCTCAATGGCGTGTCTACAATTAAAAAGAGGTCCTGAGACCTTCATCAAGAAGAAAAGTAGAGTTCATACAAGGGTACATTAATAGCTGGTAATTTGGTACTTTTAAATGTGGTCCCCAAAAAATTAGTGTCTATTTAGAAGGGAAAATGTTTGATTTAAAAAATAAAACCAGTTGGGTGTTGGTGGTACATACCTTTAATCCCAGCACTTGGGAGGCAGAAGCAGGCGAATCTCTCTGAGTTTGAGGCAAGCCTGATCTACAGATCAAGTTCTAGGACAGCCAGGGCTATACAGAAAAATCCTATCTCAAAAAGCCTAATAATAATAATAATAATAATAACAACAACAACAACATCATGCACACAGTGTGTGTGTATGTGGTGTTGGGAATCAAGTCCATGGCCTGCCTTATTCTAGATAAACATCCCCACTGAGCACTCTCAACTTACCATCATCTTTAACGGGTACTATAGTATGAACAACTGGACATGCATGACACAGGAAAAATAACACAATATATCTTTTTGGTGAGAACAGCATTTGGAAAATGGGTAATCCCTCTGCTCTGCCATCCTTGGTATGTGGCTACCCTGCTAATTCACACGATGATTTCTGAGTTCTGGTTATCATTTCATAGTGGGTAAAAAGCAAGACCTAAGAGCTGGCGCTCACCTAGTTGAGCCTCTGAAGGAAGTGGCAGGAGAGGCAGGGGAGATGGCTCCGTGGCTAAAGGGCTGACGTGCGATCATGAGGCCAGAGTTCAGCTCCTCAGAACCCATGCGTGTGCCTCGTGGGCCTGGCAGTGCCTCCTGTAACTCCACCCTCAGAAGGCAGAGACGGAGGATTCCCAAAGAAAGCTGGCTAGGGAGACTAGCCACCCCAGGGAGCTCAGGGCTTCACTAAGGGACCCTGCCTCGATGAATAAAGAAGAATATCAACCCCTGCCCCCCCCACATACCCATTCACACATTCGTGCATCTATACACAAGCATGTATGTAATACATACACAGTAAAACGGAAAAGATTAATAACACAAAAGAGTTCTCAGGAAACTTGCAAAAAAAAAAAAAAAAGATCCCTTCACCCCTCTTTGCGCTTTGCTGGCTATCCACACTGAAAGGAACATTGGGGAATGTATGTGTCTCTCTTCTCCAGGGGGACATTCGAAGGCCTCTGAGCTGGCAGGAGGCAGCTGCCCTCTGAAGGCCTTTGAGCTGGTTGGTACCTACAGCAGTAGTAACTCCAAACCCAAAGCAGAAATTCAGAAATGGTGGGATCAGGAGGAACTGCCAAGCTCCTGCCTCACTGGAGGGTTAGACACACAGTTAAACGGCAGAGACACCTGGAGCCCCCTCAGCCCTGCTAGGAATAAGAGCAGAAATCCAGCCCCTGCCAACATCTCCCCAGCCAGCTCCAGCCTGCCTGCCTCCTGCCCCGGCTCTCCAGATGCTTGTTTGGGACTGGAAGTAGCCATCTTGTTGTGTGGCCACTTCCCTGGATGTGTGTGTTTACCTTCGCGCCTGGCTGCCCTGGTCCCTCACACTCTTCCTTGACAGGATCCTTCAAGTCGCTGCCTTTCTGGTTTGTGATTCTATGGCTAATGGTTTTTCTCCCTTCCTCTAGCAGGGGCGATAGCAACACAAAGTTAAGATTCTCCCAGGCCACACACTGACAGATAATACTAGGCCCGAGCCCAGGAAAGGAATTTAGGTTAGGTCATTTGTCTTTAGTCTCCACAGACGAGTCGATAGAAGAGGTGACCGGAAACCACCCAGACGTGCTGCTCTTGCTAGAGGACACCCTGAAACAGGCCAAGGAATTGAACTTCGAGCAGCCGTATGATAAACAGGCTGAAATACTAGAGGACGTCATCAAAGAGGTACGATTCTTCAGCCATCTGATGTTTATCATTGACTTAGAAAGTAAGAGAATGTTAATCTGGAGTGTGCCTAATAGCCTTAAAGTCTCGTTTTACTGTGCTCTTCAAATTTACATACCTTTTCTGTTGGCTTGATTTCTTATATTTCTTTATTTTTGAGAATTTTATACATGACTGCAGTGAGATACGATTGTCTCTGTCCCCCAGCTCCCCTTCCCCTACAAACATACCCTCTCCCAACTTCATGTCTTTAAAAAAAATGACTAGTTACTGCTGCCCTGGTGTACATGGATGTGGGCCCCCCACTGGATCACGGGCCACGGGCCAGCAGCCGTCTCCTCAGTAAAGAATGGTTCTCCTTCCTCCAGAGCCATCCACTACCAACATGCCCAACGCCATCACATGTGAAATACCTCAGTGCACAATTGCTGGTTCTTGTTAGAAGACTTGCAGTTATCAACAAAATCACATGATGTGATTTTATAGTTCTCAAATGAATTCATTAACTTTGCTTGTCCCTGATTCGATCCAGTTCACAGAAAGATGGCGTCTAAAGAGCCACAGCTGGACAGCTCATCTTTCAGCTGGGCATTCAGACACGAGACCCGCTTCGTCCAGCCACTCTGAGCATGTGTTGATAGGGGAGGGCAGAAACACAAAGCCTCAAATGCCATGCCCAAACCACTGCCTTTCTCTTGCTTGTAAAGGATGAGGTATCATAGATCATCTATGCGATGATCTAAGAGAAGCATTCAGAGCAAGCTGCAAGGACTCTGAGTGAGCTTTTCTATTTCTTTCTGTGTGGTGAGATTTTAAATTATTACTTGAGAAACTGTGGGCACGAGGGCTTATCCCTGTAATCCCAACCTTCAGAAGACTGAGGCAGGAGTATCAGGCACAAGTTCAAGGCCAGCCTGATTCACATAGGCAGGTCAGCCCAGGATAAGCGTAAGACCCTGCCTCACAAAAAATAATATGTAAAAATAAAAAGCTTATCACATGAGAAGACAGAAACTCTCTATAAGTCACTAGGTGTCTCCCTTGAGCCCTGGCTGTCCCAGACTCCTTTGGGCCCATATATTTGGGCCCATACCCACTTCTGAGCTCATCCACACCTTTTGACCAATCTCTTTAGGTTGTCCTAGCAAAGTAAGTGCCTGCTTTTGGCAGAAGCAGTCTTCACCTGCTATTCTCTGTGCTATATTAGATACTAGGGTTAGGAAAATAGATTAAACATGACCCTTGCCTTTAAGGACCCTCTAAATTAAACCGACCTGTGAGCCACTCACTGAGTCATCATGTAGCAAATAGGTACCTACAAGGTGCAGGAATTCACTCATGAACCTCATAGCTGTCATCTTCACCTTGTCAGTGAGACCAAACACCCAGAGAAGTAAATGCCAAGTGAGAACGAGAGTCTATACTCTAGCTGGGTGCTATGGCACCCAGCACTCAGGGAGGCAGAGGCAGGTGGATCAGTGAGTTGGAGGCAAGCCTGATCTACAGAGTCCAGGACTCCTCTACAAAAAAAAAAAAAGAAAAAGAAAAAAAAGGAGGGGGGGCAGTCTATAAGCCTAGCCCTTGCCTGTGGTGAAAATGGTCTTGTTACTTTGTTGCGGAGAATAAGAATCTCCAGAGTGTGCTAATGCAGCATCCAGAGACAAAAATGCCTGTGGGCTTAGCAACTACAACGGTAAACAGCAGCTGTGAAAAGGGCTGTCCGGATCACAGCCACTCCCACCACACTGTCATTCCTTAAGAGACCAGGGCAGGCTGCAGGACCCCACCCCCCAACCGGTTTTCACAAGCAGCTAGAGTTTGCGATATTGTAAAGAGTGTCCTCTTCAGTTGTTCTTTTCTTTTTTTGAGACAGCACCTCGCTACAGCCCTGGCTGTTCTGGAACTTTCTATGTAGCCCAGGCTAGCTTCAAACACACAGAGATCCTCCTGCCTGTACCTCCTGAGTGCTGGGACTAAGGGCATGCAACAC
>JAQQSO010006829.1:0-11047 GCA_028658305.1 Pachyuromys duprasi
TAAAGAAATGCTCAACATCCTTTGCCATTAGGGAGATGCAAATCAAAATGACCCTGAGATTTCACCTTACACCCACCAGAATTGCTAAGATTAAAAACTCTAGTGACAATGCATGCTGGAGAGGTTGTGGAGAAAGAGGAACCCTCCTCCATTTCTGGTGGGAATGCAAACTTGTACAACCACTCTGGAAATCAATTTGGTGCTATCTTAGACAATTAGGAATAGTGATTCCTCAAGACCCAGCTATACCACTCTTAGGCATATATCCAAAAGATGCTCAAGTACACAACAAGGACATTTGCTCAACTACGTTCATAGCTGCTTTATTTGTAATAGCCAGAACCTGGAAACAACCCAGATGTCCCTCAGTTGAGGAATGGATACAGAAATTATGGTACTTCTACACAATGGAATACTACTCAGCAATTAAAAAGGAGGAAATCATGAAATTCGCAGGCAAATGGTGGGACCTGGAAACGATCATTCTAAGTGAGGTATCCCAAAAGCAGAAAAAAACTTATGGTATATACCCACTTATATAGTACTACAGGATAGGAAGGTCAGGCTGAAATCTATACACCTAGGGTAGATATACAAGAAGGAGGACCCCTGGTTGGTATGATCAATGCTCGTTTAGATGAACCAATGGGATGAACATTGAATGGAGGATAATACAAGCAACAGGACAGGAGCACACCAAAGAGGGCCTCTGAAAGAATCAATATAGCAATGTATCAAAGCCGATATTAAGACTCACAACCAAGCCTTCAGCAGAGGGCGGGAAATAATAAAAATAGGGGACGTTAATAAGACTTGTGGCGAACAAGAGCTCCACAAATACCAAACTGAGCAGGGCACATGGGTCTTCTATGGGACAGTTTCTCCAACCAAGGACCATGTATGGATATGTCCTAGAACCCCCGCTCAGAAGTGGCCCATAGTAGCTTGGTATCCAACTGAATTCCCTAGTAAGGCGAACAGGGACTGTTTCAGACATGAACTTGATGGCTGGCTCTTTGACTCTCCCCCATACACGCCAGGGAGCAACAACCTGGCTAGATCTATCTCAGGGGAGGACATTGTAGCCAGCCCTGAGGAGACAAGATGAACTGGGGTCAGATGGAAGGGGAGGAGATCCTCCCCTGTAGGTGAACTTGGAATTGGCGGGGATGAAATGAGGAAGGGATGGGGAGAGTGGGAGGGAAAATGGGAGGGGGCTAAGCTGGGGATGCAAAGTACCTATCCTCTGATTGATATAAAAATTAATTAATTAATAAAAGAAAACAAACAGTCTTCTAAGGGAATACATAATACAATATGATATGATATAATATAGTAATATAATAATATAATACAGTGTAATGTAATATAATATAATACATCAGTATTAGGGAAAACAAACATGCAGAGGGAAAGACCCCAAGAGAAGGCACAAGAAACAGAGAGCCTCTCCTTTGCACACACAGGAATCCCACATAAACCATTAACCTGGAAGCCACAGCATGTGCACGGTATCTGGTGCAGACCTGAAGCATGCTGCCTTGGTCTCAGTTAGTTCATATGTGTTGTGATTATGCTGATTTAGAAGACCTTGCTTTCTTGGTGTCCTCAGTCCTCTCTGGCTCTTATGCTCTTTCCACCTTCTCTTTAGCAGGGTTCTGTGAGAACTGAATGGAAGGCATTAATAGAGACATCTGGTTTGGGGTTAATTGTTAAAAGGTGATGCCTCTTTATATTGGTGCTTGGGATCTGAACTCAAGTCCTGCTGTTTACACAGCAAGTCTTTTTACCCCCTGTGCTATCAGACGCATATTCTGACATCAAGGCTGGATGAGGCACTCAGTAGGAGAAAAAGGGTCCCAAAGGCAGGCAACAGAGTCAGAGACAGTCCTTGCTCACACTCTGAGAAATCCCACAAGAACACTGACCTACACAGCCATAACATATATGTTTGCCTTAGTCTTATTAAATGTGATTCATGACTATGTCTCAGCTGATCCTTAATACTAAAGACTATTTCTATTGTAAAACATAAAAATGCCTCTGTGGTATGGGAAGTCCTTCTTTATTGCCATTATTATTTAAAGGTTTAAGAATTGTAATAAAAAACATTTTCTCCTTTTTGTTACATTTGTTTTTGTTTCAAGAAATGATTGATTGTTTAAGCTTTTCTAGCAGCTAACAATTTGTGCTCATATTTATGATGTGATTCACATCTTCTTTTAGACAGTCAGTTACTATTTCTTATTAAGATATTTTATTTGTCAGGTAGCATTTCATTTTACATTATTGGTAATAAGATGAGAAATAAATCATTTTGAAATGCTCATGATTTTTGTAATAAAATTACGTCTATCTTCTTTGGTAAGAAATTTAGATTAGACTCTCAGGTATTAATGTTTATGGGGCAAAAGAAACTGCCAAGAATCTGGAGTCATGGCTCAGCTGTTAAAAGCGCTAACTGCTCTTACAGAGGACCCTGGTTTGGTTCCTGAAAAACTGCCTGTAGCTCCAGGCTCAGTGTAACTGATGTCCTTTTCCGGCTTCTGTGAATATCACCTGCCATACACTCACATGGACACATACACATGATTAAAAGTGAGATGAATGTTTTTTAAAAAACTGTAAAGAAGTGATTTAAATTACTATGTGCTCTTAATTGGGAACTCAGATGAATTAAATTACATGGCGGGATCTATTATTTTTCCTTGTACATGCTAACGGTGAAATATTAGTGTTTTATTAGTCATTTAGTCATATTTAATTTAATCTAATAGTACACATTGGCTTCAATTCTCCAAAACAGTTTCTAGTAAGTGTTGTTTTTCCGTGCTTCATTATTATTCTAGAGAAAGTATTCTCTTGAGACTCTGATCTTGATCTGTGATTTTTAATTTTTTTTATCTCATCCTCTCTTATCAAGATGGGAACAGCGTGAGCTGAACAAGATGGTGGAAATGGTTCATGCCAGCATTTGGGAGGCAGAGGCAGGCCATTATCCATCCGAGTCAGGCCTGGGACACTTAATAAGTTTGAGGCAAACCAGACTCCCAAATGGGAACTTGGTTCCCTAAATTTGCATCCCAGGGAACAATTTACATTTGCATACATTTGGAGTTTCCTAATTGGTGACAGTGTTGTCAGAAGTAACTACAGAGTAAAGCCCAGGAATATCATTAAACATCTCACACTGCGAGGCAGGGAGATGTTGCGGTGGATAACATATTTATAACACAAGCATGAATGGAGCTTTGATCTCCAGCACCCATGTTTCAAATTCCAGGAATGTGTAGTGTTCTCCCTATAATCTAAGCACTAAGGAGCAGCAGCTGGCTAGAAAGTCTACAGACATCAGTGAGAAGTGGGTGTAGCAAGAACCCCTTTCTCAATGAGTAAAGTAAGGAACAGTCAGAGGAGACACCTTACACAAACTCTGGCCTCCTGATACATGTGTTCACATGTGCCTACATATGTATTATTATAAGGTATCCACCTGAGAAGGCTACTCAGAAACAGGTTTAATAAAATAGAAAATCTTAATTTGCCCGCTGACTACACTGGGTATGTGTGACCACAGCTCCAAGCCTTTCTCAGGCATTTAAGCACAAAATACACACCCTGAGTTGACAAACCTCAGTTAACAAGAACAGTTGGCCAAAGCAGATCTACATAAGCCAAAACGCATAGTTTTACATTTAAGGGCCAATGAAGTTTGGTGGATTAGGTCTTATCATTTTAGCAAGGGTCTTTGCGTTAGTTTCCAATGTGTGAGTGGACCTTAAAGTGTGGTGTCACTTGTGCTAAGGTCTGAGGTCCTACTAAAGCCTGGGGGCCTATTACAACACATATAAACACCCCCCCCCACACACACACACACGCACACAAACACACACACACATTGTAGACATACAACAAGCAAGCACAGTAATATAGGGAGGTTCTTCGATGTAAGAGCTGTCTTGTAGAACAAATTAGCAAATCTAATGCGACAATAGCACCGACTTGAAGAAACATTGTATTGAGGTGCTTTTCCCCGCGCACGCACACATGCTTAGCTCAGTATTTCTTCTGAAAGTACCCCAGGCAGATCAAACAGCACTGATGAAGTCTCTTTCAAGTAAAAGTGTTTAACAGTTGCATAGAGTCAAATCACATAACAAGTCATTCAACCATTGGTCACTGATCAATAACATAATAAGCTCTGACAGTTAAAATACTTTCTCATAGGAATAATTTATACATTCTATATAAGCAGAAATAATGCATTATGCATTTATGAGAAGGAAAATGCATTAAATGTGCATATGATTATATAGACAATGAGAATATTTAAAAGAGTGTGTCTTTGGATAGTTGGGAAATATTTGTGGATAAAAGCACCTGTGGCCAAGCTTTATGATCCAGGTTCAGTCCTCATGACCCACTCAGTAGAGGTGGAAAAGGATCCACTCCTGAAAGCTGTCCTCTTCCTCCACATTTGCACATAGGAAAGCGGGGAATAAAAGTTGTAGTATTTCTTCTTAACAATTATTTTCTGAATTGTATCTATGGGCATTACATTTTTATTATAACCATGAAAACTAGTTATAGGCTCAAAAAACAGAACATTAACTAATTTAGAAGTCTTTTCATAAAGGTGACTTATGAAAATTACATGAATTGATTTCAATCATTTCAATGATATCCACCTTTTTGTATTATGTAACATGACATATCAGCACGTGATATTCACAGTCATAAATATATGTGGCTACAATCCAATTCCAAGTAACAGTTTTCTAATACTTCAAATTAAAAGTTAACTTTGGCTACAAGTTTCTCCAAATAAAGCTCACATATATTCCCTACGCATTGATTGAATCAGAGAAAATGACATAAAGGGAGACTGAAATGTTTTACTACCTGAGAAGACTCATCAGGAGAGTTTTCTGATACTTCTATTGACAGACAAATGGCATCCAGCCTTGTACGTCTGTTCTCTGTCAAAATCTACATTAGCCACATGGACAAAGAATCATTTTTGTAGTCTACATTTTCAATAATTTCTCCACAATACACTTTGTTATATTTAGATTTTTAACTATAATCTTTTTATTCTGTATTTTATTTTAATTAAAACAGATTTTTGTTTTGATTTATCTTATTTTGTTATTATTCTTTTTCTTCATTATTATTTTATTTTATCCTTTTTTATTTTTTAAATTTTTATTTTATATTAATCACAGGTTATGTACTTTGTATTCCAGCCGTAACCCCCTCCCACATTCCCTCCTTGTCCCTCCCATCCCTCTCTCATCTCTTCCCTGCCCCTTTCCAAGTCCTCTGATAAGGGAGGTCCTCCTCCCCTTCCTTCTAACTCTAGCTTATCAGGTCTCTTCAGGAATGGCTGCAATGTCCTCTTCTGTGGCTTAGAATGGTTGCTCCTCCCTCGTGGGGTGAGGGGGTTGAAGAGCCTGCCATTGTGTTCATGTCCGACATAGTCCCTGTTCCCCTTACTAGGGTACCCACTTGGATATTGAGCTACCATTTGCTACATTCAATCAGGGGTTCTAGGTTATATCCATACATGGTCCTTGGTTGGAGAAACAGTCTCATAAAAGACCCCTGTGAAATAATTAAAATTAATTCACTTTGTATCCTGGCTGTGGCCTCCTCCCTTGTCTCTTCCCAATACTACACTCCTTCTCTTTTCTCCTCTTATACACTGCCCTTTGTCCACTGATAGGGGAGGTCCTCCTCCCCTTCTATCTGACCCTAGGCTGGATGCCTGCTTATTTTCTAGTAAGAGACATAAAGGGTGTGGATTTGGGAAGAGGAAAATCTATTTTCAATAAAATAAAATAAACAGAAGACATATTTTATGGAATATATTCTGATTATTATTTTCCCTTCCCCAACTATCTGAGATACTTCCCCACCTCCACTCCCATTCCAGTTCATGTCCTTTCTGTATCTCACTAAAATAACATCTAAGGAATAACAATAAATTGTAATAAATGACAGTAATAAATAAATACTAACAAAAAATGAAATAAGACAAACTAGGTTCTTACTGTTATGGTTTGAGCATAAGCATCACATCATTTTCTTAAACTGGAAGGAGAACTTTTTGAAATGAATATGAATCTTATTTATCTTCCCAGTGTTATTCAACATAAATACTAGACCAGTGTGATGTAATTGTGTGATGACAGAATGGGCTGTTCTTGACTTTCCTGGTCCATTTTGGAGTCAGTTAATTATATTTGTGAAAATCCATAACTTGAGACAGAATTGCAGGAACTGTGAACAGAAGAAGTTCCTCTGGAGTTTTATAATTTATTTTTAGGTCACTTGCTTGGTTGAAAATAAAGTCACATACAATGGAAAAAAGTTAGTTCTCAGCTTTTATAAAGTTCTGTTCCATCCTTTGGTCTCTGTATGAATGCCACCTTTCTTTCTGGTTACTGAAAATATGTAATGCAATTGAACATTTTCTTTCATCCCTTTAGCAAAGATCAGTCCACACATATCTGTTGTGCAAGGGCTGATTGCTGGAGGTTACAGTTGCCATGAACTTCATGACTAGAAGTAAGTCCTCTGCCTAATGCAGCTCTGTGGGTCAGCCATTGTCTATCCAAGTTCACTGTTAAGCAAAGTTAGGCCTTAGTCCATCTCTAATGTGGTCCAGTCTGTGGACCGGTCCAGAGGTATGGGCTGCTTTTCTTCACTGTTCGCTTTTGCCACATTAGACAGCCCATATTGTCTGTGCAGTCTGAGAAAAGAACTGAAAAACCTGTTCCTGATGTAGGAAAAAACAAGCAACAGGACAGGAGCCTACCACAGAGGGCCTCTGAAAGAATCTAACTAGCAATGTATCAAAGCAGATGTTAAGACTCATAACCAAGCCTTCATAGAGTGCAATGAATCATATGAAAGAAGGGGGAGTTAGTAAGACTTGGAGAGGACAAGAGCTCCACAAAGACCAAATAGATCAGAGCACAGGGGTCTTTTATGAGACTGTTTTTCCAACCAAGGACCATGCATGGATATAACTTAGAACCCCTGCTTGATGTGGCTCATGGTAGCTCAATATCCAACTGGGTACCCTACTAAGGGGAACAGGGACTATTTTTGTCATGAACTCAATGGCTGGCTCTCCGACCCTCCTCCTCCCTCCTGAGGGAACAGCAGCCTAGCTAGAGCCCAGAAGATGACATTGCAGCCAGCCCTGAAGAGACATGATAAGCTAGGGTCAGATGGAAGGGGAGGAGGTCCTCCCCTATCAGTGGACTTTGAGAGGGGCAGGGAGGAGATAAAGGAGGGATGGGAAGAGTGAGAGGGACTGAGGGAGGGGGCTACCACTGGAATACAAAGTACATAACCTGTGATTAATATAAAAATAAATAAATTTCTTTAAATAAAGAAAAACCTGTTCCTGTTTCGTCATCAGTAAAATGAACATAAGAATGTTACTCACCACATAGTCTTGAAAAAAAAAAGTTTAAAGCAATGACTGACACAAAAAAAGACTGAATAAATTTTAAATTTTGTACTTACTTACTTTTGTGCTTAACTATTTATTTTATCTATGGGTAATTGTGTGTGTGCCAGTGTAAGTGTATGTGTGTGTGTGTATGTGTGAATGTGTGTGTGTGCCTGCCCATATACACACAACAGTGTGAAAATGTAGATTAGAGGACAATTTCCAAAACTCAGTTCTCTTGCTCCACCATTTATGTCTGGAGACTGTACTTTGGTCATCAGACTTGGCAGCAAGTGCCTTTAATCATTAAACCATACCATGGTGCTAGACTCTTCTTTCCTGTGTTCCCTGCAGCTACCTGAAATTCAACAGATCTCTGCTGCACCTGTGAGCAGTTACAACAAGACATCTTCAGACTCCAAGTATCTATACTGGGATATAAAAAAATGTAAGATGATCCATCCTCATTCAGAACACAAACAGCACAGACATTAGAAGAAGGAGAAAACAGGAAACAGGATAGGAGCCTACCACAGAGGGCCTCTGAAAGACTCTACCCAGCAGTGTATCAGAGCAGATGCTGAGACTCATAGCCAAACTTAGGGCAGAGTGCAAGGAATCTATGAAATAAAGGGGAGATAGTAAGACACGGAGGGGACAGGAGCTCCACAAGGAGAGCAACAGAACCAAAATACTGGGCACAGGGGTCCTTTCTGAGACCGATACTCTAACCAAGGACCATTCATGGATATATCCTAGAACACCTGTTCAGATGTAGCCCATGGCAACTCAGTCTCCAAGTGGGTATTCTAGTAAGGGGAACAGGGACTGTCTCTGACATGAACTTAGTGGCTGGCTCTTTGACCATCTCTCCAAGGTGGTTGCAGTCTTGCCAGGCCACAGAGGACAATGCCACCAGTCCTGATGAGACCTGATAGGGTAGTTTCAAAGGAAAGGGTAGGAGGACCTCTTCTATCAGTGTTCTTGGGGAGGAGCATGGGAGGACATGAGGGATGGAGGATGGGAGGAGGAGGGAATGAGGGAGGAGACTACAAAATGAATAAACTGTAATTAATGTGAAAATAAATTAATTTTTAAAAAAGAATGTCTCCCAAACCATCAGTCTTCTGGGTCAAGATTCAGATCCCATTGCCAGACTGAGGTACAAAGATAAAAAAAAAATCTTCTAATTGTGTTAGAACTTTTGTTGCTGCTTTTACCCTTATTCTTATTTTTGTGTTTTTGTGTCTTCACATGCACACACATGGACACAACCACACATGTTTTCATGTGCATGCAGGTAGGTGCACAGTCATGAGGAAAACTTTGGGTGTTGTCCCTTACCCTTCTCTTCCTTATTCCCTTAAAGCAGGGTCTCTCTGTAAATCAGAAACTTAGTGTTTTTCTGTGATGATGAAGGCCATTGAGCTCTACTGATCTTGCCATTCAGCCTTGCTGACACTTTGCCTCCAATTCTTTGGATTTCAGTATCTTAAGATCTCTCTTGGTTTTTGCATTGATATGAGGATGCAAAATCAGTGGCATGCAACTGTGACATGCAACAAGAGCTCTCGCCCACATGCACCCAGTTCTTAGTTTTGAGGCAGTATCTGCCGGTTTTATCCAGACTCACGTTGAATTTATGGTTCTATTGCTGTCCCATTGCATTTCCAGAAGTATACCAGCTATGGAAGTCAGCTCTGCTTCTCCTGGGTGGAGAGAGTTTCTGCTTGAGCTAAACAATTTCTTTGAATATTCAGTGAAGCATGTAGGGCTTGGCAATTCTTCATATCTTACAGATGTCTCTGGGTTCAGACACGGTCATTCTGCAACAGTACTTATTTGTTATTTCCCATTATGTTTGTTAAATTCATCACCAGTAGGCTATATGTAACTCTAAAAACTGGAGCTTAGAGTTTTGAAATAACTAAGAAAAATGAATGCCCTGAAACACAATAATTATGGAATTCTTGTACATTACACCACAGCTTTAAATTTTCCTCTGCAAATTTCTAGTGACATTGTTCCATTAACATTTTTCTATCATAACAATGGCTATTTATTGATAATTTAGATGTGAAATTGCTCCCTCCATGTAAATAGTTTAGGTGCTGAAGAGCTGAGTCAGCAGGTAAGAGCACTTGCTATTTGGGTTGGGCAGTTCACAACCAACTGTTCCTCAAGCCTGAGGGGAGCTAACAATATCTCCTGGCCTGCATGGACACTTACACACACTTGATACACGTGTGTCTTCTCTCTCTCCTCTTTCTCTCTCTCTCACACACAAGAGAGTTGTACACATATACACGCACAAAAAAATACAAGTATATTTTTAAAAGATTTACTGCTATCTTTTCATGAGATCCAATTTGTAATATCTAAAACTGAATTAAGCTAGTTAAACAAGTTTACAGCATATATGTGCTTGAGTATGCATGTTCATACATATATGTGAAATGCAATTATTTCTAGTACAAATTTATTTGGTGAGACATGTTTTAGTATAATACTTGCAGAAATCTCATTTCTGTTTTAATAATATCTTAATCCTTAAAGTCAGAAGGGACAGGAATTGCAGTGTTCAAATTAAAGGTTTCCTGTTTTTGCTTCTGCAAAATGTAATAATCTATCTGCTTTGTTGTTGAAATTTTTCTATTTTGTATCTTTAATATTGTCACGATTAACACAATGATGTCTGCTTTGTCTGACAGGAATTCAGGGTTAAATGGGTACTTGACAGCATCAATGTACATGGATTTCTTCCGTGATTAAGTACAAAACAGATTGTAAACTTATAACTAAATACACTTTTCAAATAAATTCTGGGTGTCTGGAGAGGTGACTCAGCAGGTAAGAGTGGATATTCCTTGCAGAGACCCTGAGTTCAGTTCCTAGCTCTGCTATATTGCTGCTCACCGCTAACTGTGAACTAGCCCTAGTAGAATAACACTTCTGGCTTCCACAGACCCCAGCACTCCTGTGAACATACCTACACACATAGTTAAATCCAATACACATAACTAAAAATGTCAGAAACTTTAAAACCAAATTTAGATCATCATTTTTCCTTTGTATTTTGTATAGTTGCATACAGAAAGAGTTTAGAGCCAGGTTGGGGATTAAGGTTTTTTACTTTTAATTTTTTTAAAGATTTGTTAATTATTTTATTATGCATTTGCACACACACACACACACACACACACACACACACACTCACCTATGTATGCCTGCCAGAGCGTATGTGTTGAGGTCAGAGGACAAGTTTTTGTAGTTGGGTCTCTCCTATAATATGGTTTCAGATGCAATGCCATCTCACTGTCCCATCATTTTTTAAAAATTTGTAAGCCATTTGTTTTAAGATAATATTTGATGACAATTTGTAATTGATTTATAATAATACCAAACTTTATTAGATAAAATATCAATATCTATTAAAATAGATTAAATTAATTAGCATCTATTAATTTAGTAAATTAATAATTTACTAAAATAATTTTGTGAAATTTCAGTTGTTGTTTTTTTTTGTTTTTTTTTAAATTTTTTTATTTTTTGTTATCAATCACAGGTTAGGTACTTTGCATC
>JAQQSO010006830.1:0-11046 GCA_028658305.1 Pachyuromys duprasi
AAGACTTGTGGAGAACAAGAGCTCCACAAAGACCAAACTGAGCAGGGCACAGGGTTCTTCTATGGGACAGTTTCTCCAACCAAGGACCATATATGGATATGTCCTAGAAGCCCTGCTCAGAAGTGGCCCATAGTACCTAGATATCCAACTGAAGACCCTAGTAAGGGGAACAGGGACTGTTTCAGGCATGAACTCGATGGCTGGCTCTTTGACTCTCTCCCATACACGCCAGGGAGTAACAGCCTGGCTAGATCCCAGGGGAGGACATTGTAGTCAGCCCTGAGGAGACAAGATGAACTGGGGTCGGATGGAAGGGGAGGAGATCCTCCCCTGTAGGTGGACTTGGAGTGGGCTGGGAGGAGATGAGGGAGGGTTGGGGATAGTGGGAGGAAAAGAGGTAGGGGGCTACGCTGGGGATGCAAAGTACCTAACCTCTGATTGATATAAAAATATAAATAAAAAAATAAAAAATAAATACATCATGATCAAAGAAAAATGTGTAAGTTTATTGTCTTTTTTAAAAATTTATTTACTAAATTTTTATTTTTTATATTAATTACAGTGTATTTACTTTGTATCCCAGCTGTAGCCTCCTCCCTCATTCCCTTCCAATCCCACCCTTCCTCCCTCATAATCCCATCCTCCGTCCCTCATCTCCTCCCTACCACCTCTCTAAGTCCACTGATAGGGGAGGTCCTCCTCCCCTTCCATGTGATCCTCCTTATAAGGTCTCACCAGGACTGGCTGCAATGTCCTCCTCTATGGCCTAGCTAAGGTGCTCCTCCCAAAGCGGGTGGGGAGGTTAAAGAGCTAGCCACAGAGGGGATGCTGGAGACAGTCCCTGTTCCCCTTACTAAGGTACCACTTGGCTACTGAGCTGCCATGGGCTATGTCCCGAAAAGTAGTTCTAGGTTATATACATGCATGGTCCCTAGTTGGAGAATCAGTCTCAGATAATACCCCAGACTCAGATATATTTGGTCCTTGTGATGCTACTATTCTCTCCAGGTCTTACTAACTCTCTCTTCTCTCATAAGATTCCCTGCACTCTGACCAAAGTTTGGCCATGAGTCTCAGCATCTGCTTTGATACACTGCTAGGTCGAGTCTTTTAGAGTCCCTCTATGGTAGGCTCCAATCCTACCTCTCTTTTTCTCCTACTTCCAATGTCCATCCCATTTGCTTTCTAAGTGAGGATTTATCTTCTTACCATAGGTCCTCCTTCTTGCTTAGCTTCTTTTAGTGTACAGATTTTAGTATGTTTATCCTATCTTATAGGTCTAGTATCCATGTACAAGTAAATATCTACCATGTGTCTTTCTGTTTGTGGGATACCTCACTCAGGATGATCATTTCTAGGTCCCGCCATTTGCCTGCAAATTTCATGATTTCCTTGTTTTAGTTGCTGAGTACTATTCCATTGTGTAAATGTGCAACAATTTCTGTGTCCATTCCTCCATTGATGGACATCTGGGTTGTTTCCAGGTTCTGGCTATTATAAATAAAGCTACTATGAACATGGTTAAACAAATGTCCTTGTTGTGATATATGCCTAGTAGTAGTATAGCTGGATCTTGAGGAAGCACTATTCCTAATTGTCTGCGAAAACACCAGATTGATTTCCAAAGTGGTTGTACAAGTTTACATTCCCACCAGCAATGGAGAAGGTTTCCCCTTTCTCCACAAACTCTCCAGCATGTGTTGTAACTTGCGTTTTTGATCTTAGCCATTCTGATGGGTGTAAGGTGAAATCTAAGGGTTATTTTGATTTGCATCTCTCTGATGATTAAGGATGTTGAACATTTCTTTAAGTGTTTCTCTACCATCCTACATTCCTCTACGGAGAGTTCTTTGTTTAGCTCTGTACCCCATTTTTTATTTGGATTGCTTTATTTGTGTCTTTTTAATTTCTTGAGTTCTTTATATATTCTGAATATTAGCCCTCTGTCAGATATGGGGTTGGTGAAGAACCTTTCCCAGTCTGAAGGCTGTCGTTTTGTTCTGACAACAGTATCCTTTGCTTTACAAAAGCTTCTCAGTTTCCTGAGGTCCCACTTATTGATTGTTGCTCTTAGAGCCTGTGCTGTTGGTGTTCTGTTCAGGAAGTTGTCTCCTGTGCCAATGAGTTCTAGGCTCTTCCCCACTTTTTCCTCTAACCGATTTAATGTGTCTGGTTTTATGTTGAGGTCTGAGATCCACTTGGACTTTAGTTTAGTGCAGGGTAATAAGTATAGATCTATTCGCATTTTTCTGCACATAGACATCCAGTTGGACCAGCACCATTTGTTGAAGATGCTGTCTTTTTTCTATTGAAAACTTTTGGCTTCTTTGTTGAAAATCAACAATCCATAGGTATATGGATTTATTTCTGCGTCTTTGGTTTGGTTCCATTGATCCACCTTTCTGTTTATATGCCAATACCATGCAGTTTTTTTTAATTACTATTGCTCTGTCATACAGCTGGAGATAAGAGATGGAAATACCTCTAGATGATTTGTTGTTGTTCAGGACTGTTTTGGAAATTCTGGGTTTTTTGTTTTTCCATATGAAGTTGAGAATTTTTCTTTTAAAGTCCGTAAAGAATTGTGTTAGTATTTTGATTGGAATTGCACTGAATATGTAGATTGCTTTTGGTAAGATGGTCATTTTTACTATGTTATTCCCTCCAATCCATGAGCACGGGAGATCTTTCCATCTTCTGATATCTTCTTCAATTTGTTTCTTCAGAGACTTGAAATTTTTTTTCAAACACGTCATTCACTTTGTTGGTTAGAGTCATTCCAAGGTACTTTATGTTATTAATGGCTCTTGTGAAGGGTGTGGTTTCCCTAAATTCTTTCTCAGCACTTTTGTCTTTTGTATACAGGAAGGCCTCTGATTTTTTTTTTCTTGAGTTCATTTTGTATCCAGCTACATTGTTGAAAGTGTCTATCAGCTGAAGGAGTTCTCTGGTTGAATTTTTGGGGTCACTCATATACACTATCAACCATCTGCAAATAGTGATACTTTGATTTCTTCCTTTCTGATTTGTGTCCCCTTGATCTCCTTTATTTGTCTTATTGATCTAGCTAAGACTTCAAGTACTATGTTGAAGAGATATTGAGAGAGTGGGTAGCCTTGCCGTGTCCCTGATTTCAGTGGGATTGACTTAAGTTACTCTCCATTGAGTTTGATATTGGCTATAGGCTTGCTGTATATTGTCTTTACTATGTTTAGGTATGTGCCTTATATCCCTGATCTCTCTAAGACTTTAAACCTGAATGGGTGGTGGATTTTGTTGAATGTTTTTTCTGCATCTAAGGAGATGATCTTGTTTTTTTGTTTGTTTGTTTGTTTTTGTTTTTGTTTTTTTTCTCTACTGCAGTTTGTTTATATGGTGGATTACATTGATGGATTCCCGTGTATTGAACCAACCTTGCATCCCTGAAATGAAGCCTACTTGTTCATGGTGGATGATATCTTTGATGTGTTCTTGGGTTCGGTTTGCAAGTATTTTATTGAGTATTTTTGCATAAATGTTCATAAGAGAGATAAGTCTGAAGTTCTCTTTTTTTTGTTAGGTCTTTGTGTGGTTTAGGTATTAAGGTAATTATGGCTTCAGAGAATGAGTTTGGTGATCTTCCTTTTGTTTCTATTTTGTGGAATAGTTTGAATAGGATTGGAGTTAGCTCTTCTCTGAAGGTCTGGAAGAATTCTACACTGAAACCACCTGGCCCTGGGCTTTTCTTGTAAGGGAGACTTTTGATGACTGCTTCTATTTCCTTGGGGGATATTGGACAATTCAATATTTCTACGTGATCTTGACTTAATTTTGGTAGATGGAATCTATCAAGAAAATTTTTCATTTTCTTTAGATTTTCAAACTTTGTGGCATATATACTTTTGTAGTACCACCTAAAGATTGTTTGGATTTCCTCAGTGTCTGTAGTTATGTCCACCTTTTCATTTCTGATTTGTTGATTTGGATAGTTTCTCTCTGCCTTTTAGTTAGTTTGGCTAAGTGTTTGTCTATCTTGTTGATTTTCTCAAAAGAACCAGCTCTTGATTTCGTTGATTCTTTGAATTGTTTTATTTGTTTCTAATTACTGATTTCTGCTCTGAGCTTGAGGAGCTGTCTGCTCCTCTTTGATATGTCTGCTTCTTTTTTTCTAGGGCTTTCAGGTGAGCTATCAAATTTCTTGTATGTGATGTTTCAAATTTCTTCTTGAAGACAATTAGTGCTATGAACTTTCCTCTTAGCACTGCTTTTATTGTGTCCCATAAGTTTGGGTATTCTACAAAGTCTTTACTTCTTTCTTTATTTCTTCCCTAACCTAGCTGTCATTGAATAGCAAGTTGTTCAGCTTCCATGTGTGTGTAGGCTTTTTGCTGTTACTTTTTTGTTGAGGTCCAGCTTTAGACCATGATGTTCTGATAGGATACAAAGGATCATTTCAATCTTTTTTGCATATGCTGAGGCTTTCTTTGTGACCTACTATATGGTCTATTTTGGAGAAGGTCCCATGAGGTGCTGAAAAAAAGTACACTCTTTTGATTTTGGGTGAAAAGTTCTGTAGACATCTATTAGTTCCATTTGATTTGGGGCCTTTATATGTGCCTTTATTTCCCTGTTTTGCTTCTGACTAGATGATCTGTCCTTTTGTTAGAGTGGAGTGTTGAAGTCTCCCACTATTAAGGTATTGGGATCAATGTGTGATTTAAGCTTTAATATTGTTTCATTTACAAATGTCAGTGATCTTGTATTTTGGGCATAGATGTTCAAAATTGTGATGTTCTCTTGGTGGAATTTCATTTTGATGAGAAGGAAGTGCCCCTCCTCATCTTTTTTGATTAATTTTGGTTGAAAGTCTAATTTATTAGACATTAGGATCATTATCCCAGCTTGTTTTCAGGGTTCATTTGCTTGGAATACATTTTTTCTCCAGCCCTTTTCTCTGAGGTTCTGTTTATCTTTGTTAAAAGGTATGTTTCTTGGATACAGCAGGATGTTGGATCCTGTTTTCACACCCATTCTGTTATTCTATGTCTTTTTATTGGAAAGTTGAGTCCATTGATCTTGATAGATAATAGTGATCAATGACTATTAGTTCCTTTTATCGTGGAGGTCTTATTGTGATTCATTGCTTTTTTTCTTCTAATTTTTGTTGGGAAGTTATCTGTATTCTATATTATCTTTGGTGTAGTTGTTTTCCTTGGATTAGAGTTTTCCTTCTAGTATCTTCTGAAGGGCTGGATTGCTGTGTAGATATTGCATAAATTTAGTTTTGTCATGGAATATTTTGTTTTCTCCATCTATGTTGATTGAAAGCTTTGCTGGGTATAGTAGTCTGGGTTGACATCTGTGCTCCCTTATAGTCTGCATGACCTCTGCCCAGACCCTTCTAGCTTTCATAGTTTCTGATAAGTTTAATGTGATTTTGATTGGTCTATCTTCATATGCTACTTGACTTTTTCCCTTGCTTTCTTCAATATTTTTTCTTTGTTCTGTAGGTTTATTGTTTTGACTATGATGTGATAAGAAGAATTTCTTTTCTGATCTAGTCTATTTGGTGTTCTGTAGGCTTCTTGTATGTTTATGGACATTGCTTTCTTTAAGTTGGGAAGATTTTCTTCTATGATTTTCTTGAAACTATTTTCTGGACCTTGGATCCTGGGGTCTTCTCTTTAATCTATTCCTATTATTCTTAGTTTTCTTCTTTTCATGGTGTCCTTGATTTCTTGGATGTTTTGTGTTTGGGACTTTTCAGATTTTACTTTTTCTTTGAGAGCGGTATAAATTTCAGCAAGGTATCTTCAGCACCTGAGATTCTCTCTTCCATCTCTTGTGTTCTGTTGTTGATGCTTACCTTTGTGGTTCCTCATTTTTTCTCTAAGTTCTCCAGCTCCAGCGTTTCTCTGTTTGTGTTTTATTTAAAGATTCTAATTCTGTTTTCATGCTTTGCACCATTTCCTTCATCTGTTTGAATGTGGATTCTTCTTTTTCTATACTGTCTACTATTTTTTGTTTGTTTGTTTCCTCTCTATATGCCACTAATTATTCCTCTACTTGAGCAATTTTATTTTTATGTATTTCTTTGAGAGCTTTATTCATTCATTTCCTCTCTTTGTTCCTCTAAGAATTGCATAAGCATAGCTTTAAAGTCGTTTTCCTCTGTTTCCTCTGAATTAAAATAGCCATTGATTTTGGGGGTTGCTCATGGATCTATGATGTCCCGATTTTTGTTGGGTGTGTTCTTATGCTGACCTCTGGCCATTTGCTTATCTGTAGCCTTTACTGTTTGTTCCTGGAGTCTGTACTTCAGACTGGAACTGTCTTTCTCTGGTGTCTGGAGTATTCAAGAAGATGAGAGAGATCTAGTGGTTTGAGAGTGTGAGTTGTTGCTTCAGCTGTACCTGAGGGCGGAAAAGCCTGTGGCACATAATTGCTATGGTGGAGGAGTAAGCGTGTGTGTGTGTGTGTGTGTGTGTGTGTGCGCATGTGGAACTGTGTCTTGAAAGAGAGAGTGCTAGAGAGTGTAAATACTTGGGATATAGGGGATGTGATCATACGCAGGAGGGGATGTGGATGCTTGTGTTGTTTGAGCAGATTGAGAGCTTAAAGAGCCTGCACAAGTTTCCTGAATACCCAGATATCTAAAGTCTGTGGCAGGATCTGCAGGCTGGACTCTGAGCTCTGTGGCTGATGTTGCGGGTCAAACATTTACACTGTTGTGAGCTCTGTGTGCCTGGCCCTGTGCTCTGTGCTAGAAGCTGTGGACACACCAGGCTGGGCTCTGCTCTGTGAGTTGGAAAGCGCTATGTGCTTCCTCTGCCGCCTCCCACTCAGCCAAGGAGGGAGGAGAATGGAGGTCTTGGGGCAAATGCCCCTGGTTTGATTGTTCTCAGTCTCAAATCTCAGGAAGATAGATCTGTGCTTGGAGCAGCTGGCACTGTGCTCTTTGCAAGTTGCTGCATGCACTGTGGGCTGCCTCTTCTGCCTCTGCTGCTGGCTGTAGTACCTCAGCCTCTGCCTCCTCTGCTGGCTGTGGTACCTCTACCGCTGCTTCTGCCCCTTACAGGGAAGTGCCCAGGAATTGATTCCCCAGAAGTTCATGGAGATACCCGCAGTTGACCTGTGCCTTATTGGACTCAGATCAGATTTTGTCCCCCTTCTCCCTGGAAGCCTCGGTGCTATTGTTTTGGGGTTCACTGCCCCTCCACTCACCAATTCGTAGTTTCAGCTCCTCTGACACTCAAATACCTTGTGGGCTGGTTACTCCCATCTTGGATCCCCCTCATCATTCTTTTTAATTATACTTACTTATTAAATTATACTTAAATAGGTAAAATTTAATCAAGTGTATGGTAGAATTCACATCTATTTTGGTATACCTTAGGAAATTTTACAAAATATCATTTCCAATTCAAATACTATAACGAAGAAAAGAAAGCAATTTAAAATATCTTAATGCAAAAAAATTTAAGTGGTTTAAACTGCTGACATATGTAAGAGTTTAGAAAAATATTGTTATTCAAAAATAAAATAGAATCTGCCATTATGAAATCACAATGATCCCACATGTTATCATAACATTACATGAAACCATGGTTGAATTTATAATATATATTACACTTTCAAAATAGACTGATTTTTTTATCGATCCTTTTACAAATCTTGACCCACAGAAACCTGGAATAAAAGGCTACTGTACTTTGAGAATTTTTTTGTTGTTCCCTTTTTGGAATATAATTAAGAGTGAGCTCTATTATTTCACTACAATGGAAAGGCCATTGACTGTGCTGCTTTTGAAATCCTGCATCACACAAGGCGTTTTCTAATGATGTCCTTGGCTGAAGAAGAAAAAATATCGACTTGACCTAATTAAAGCTCAAAAGATTCTTTCCATTATCATAAACCTTATGTGGCATTTTTGCCAATTAAAGAATGGGTAATTTTAAGAAATTTGTCAAGTGAAGATGGAATGGTACATGTTAAAGTATGGTGAATTACATGCAATTAGATTTGCCAGACTGTAAAAATTTGAAGCACAATGTGTACCAGTGAAAGCTTCAAAATGGAGCACATTCATCTTTGTTCAACTCAAGTACCTGGGATCAAGAAAAGGACATGGCTGTGCTGAGATGAGTGAAGAGTAGTACAAAAGCATCTTTCTTCAAACATAATTACTCCAACCCTCAGCCAGTAATGAAGCAATTCTAGTTACCTTGGTACCATCTTTCAATCCTATTTCATTTTCTACTGCAATGAGATAACCCCCAGTATTCTTCTTTTGGGTGAATCCGGAGCCAGCAAGCTATAGAGAGGTTGGAACAGTTTCAACTGGCAATTTTATTTAAAGTCAGAATAATCTGAATTCACATACATATTTGGGCAAGTCAAAATAAGTCTAAATCCTAACTAATGTCACTATGACTTAACACATCAACCTCAATTTTCATAAAATCTTTAGCATTAATCTTTTCATCTTTTTTATCTCCAGCAATTTATAATAGTGTATCTTCTCCTGTACTCTGTGTTTTTTTATCACACTGTATGAATATAATTTGACAGCTGCTGTTGTTTTGTTTTGAGCCTGTATTTATAACAATGAAATTTTTCTGTTATTATCCGTTGATCACGTGTTCTCTGATACTTATCTCACCCTATTGCTTAAAGCTTACTTACATATGGCTTCATAACTATAAGTATTTAATTATTATCTTGCCTACCCTTAAAAATGTAAACATTTTTCATAAATTTATATACCATTAGCACAGATTTAATTTTTCTAAAATGCTTGGGATTATAAGTGATTTTAATTTTAGAGTTTTGCATTATTTGGAATATTTCCATAGTATGTATATTTCAGAATCACTTATCTGAAAGTCTGGATTGCAAAATTAGGGATGCTTATCCCAAAATTTGCAATGTTTTATTAATATAACATTAATTAATATTAACAGTTTCCATTGTCTTCCAATTGAACAGATTTTAAAATAAAACCCTTCTATATCTGTCTTTACATTTTCTACAGCATGATCCAAAGGACCCTTCAACTTCATTACAGTGCAAACTCTGTTTCCGTTCTCTACCTCTGGGAAAATGAAGCATTTCCTCATAACAAAACATGTTCCTCTGCATGGCTGATCCATTGACATTGCTTATGTTATTCTTCAATATAATAGGTTTAACACTATATCAAGCAGCCAACCTCAACAACCGATCATTAAAAGTCCTTTTAGTGCTGTCATAATTCTATTTCTGTGCCCATTAGGGAAATCCTAAAATTTCCAATTCATTAAAATGTAATTAATTTGTTGATTTTTGTAACACAGCCCAGTTTTGATGTTCTGTTATGTGTATTAGATATTTCACTCCTTGATCTTCTTTGAATTTAAATATTTAAGTGAAAAGCAGTACCATCTCAAACATTTCTATTTGGATATAAACATCTGTCAAAGTAAATTTGGCTTCTGTTTTAGAAAAAATGATTTGTTGATGTACTATACTTATGAGGGTTAAATCCATTGAAAAGAAGCTTCTATAGCCAGGTTAATTGGTTTAGCAAAATAAAGTCATCAGTGTACCAGGCAAAGGAAAGGAGAAGAAAGAGGGTTCTGTTGAAGAGAAGACCAGCTTAAACCTTGAAAAGAAAATGACGACCCTCTCATACATAATAAGCAGGAAGGGGTTTCTAATAAAAAATTACATTCCAATTTTTGCTGTAAAGCATTCAACAATTTTTTATAGTTACATCCTCAAATGTTGCACACAAAATATTCAAAATGAAGTACACAGAAGAAATTGTCAGGTTGTTGATGAGCCTCAAGATTTTGAGGCATTCAGATAATAGGTGAATAGCAATAAATTTTAAAATTATTGAAAACTATCTAAATATGATGAATGGATAAGCAAAACAAGATTGAATATTCAAGACAAGATGATAGATCGTATATTGAATTAAATTTTTTAATACTTACTACAGATAAAACTTTGGCATGGAGTAGATATACATGATTTAAACCTTAAATTATTAGTGAACTTGTTCAAAATAGTGTACAGAAGAGTAAATTTAAATGAGAAAAAGATCTATTTAGACAAAGTTGAATCTACATACAAAATAATAATATAAAGATTACTGTTCTAGTGGCAGTTGAACCTGGTAAAATGGGGCTGATAAATGAGGCCTACTGCAGCCTACTGCAATAGTAAACTTTACTCAGAGCATCAGACAATTTATACTATGAGGGTTAAGAAGAATCACATGAGAAAAAAGTGTACAATTACAAGGACAAGCCACACATAGCAAAACATGTTTTTCTATAGAGGCTTAAAAGCAAATAGCAATAGCGAGTTGTAATAAATAATGTAAAGTAAGCTCACTCCTGTTATTCCTGGGAAGCCACATAAAAGCACAATACAAGAACAGTTCTTTGTTTTTAAAGAAACTGATTCACAAGATACTTGTCTCATTTGCTTGGAGTTTAATGTTGAGCACTAAGAATTCCTCTTCCATGACTCCATACTTCAACTGTGTTCTGGCACAGTAAAATAAAATATTTTGCCAGTTTTTACTTATTTTAGGAAAACATGTGGTGTTAACAAAATTGGAAATGCATCCTTAGCACATTTTTATATGTTATACTTTATTTTGCCTCTGTATTTTTTTATTTTTTTAAATGTATTTATTTTTATATCAATCACAGGTTAGGTACTTTGCATACCAGGCATAGCCCCCTCCCTCAATGCCTCCCACCATCCTCCTCCCTCCCTCATCTCTTCCGAGCCCCCTCCAAGTCCACCAACGGAGCAGGATGTCCTCCCCTTCCATCCAACCCCAGCTCATCTTGTCTCAGGGCTGGCTGCAATGTCCTCCCCTGGGATCTAGCCATGCTGTTACCCCTTGGCATGTATGGGGGAGGGTCAAAGAGTCAGCCATCAAGTTCATGACTGAAACAGTCCCTGTTTCCCTTACTAGGGTCTTCAGTTCGACACTGAGCTATCATGGGCCACATATGAGCGGGGGTTCTAGGCCATATCCATATATGGTTCTTGGTTGGAGAAACT
>JAQQSO010006831.1:0-11046 GCA_028658305.1 Pachyuromys duprasi
GTTTTGTCTCAGTTGAACTCTGTTGTGGGCTCTGTGAGCCCAGCTTCATGCTCTGTGCTAGAAGCTGTGAGCACTGCAGGCTGGTCACCCCTCTGGTCTGGAGTCTTTACTCCTCACTCTGTGCTAGAGTCTGAGTGTCCAGTTTTGAGATGTCAGCTGGGGGCTGTGGACTCCTCCCTGGGCTTGCTGCTAAGGGCTCTCCCCTGGAATGGAGATTTGGCACCTCCTTCTGTGCCAGGGGCTGTGCACCACGGTCTGAGATGATATTTGTGGCACACACAGTGGGTTTGGGTTGGTGTGTATCTGCTGTATGCAGGGCTGTCTGAAATGGTGCCCGAGGCCTTCTCTGTCTGGCCCGTGGACAGACACCTGAACTGGGGTTTCTGCTGGTGGATGCGTGCAGCTTTTGCCCTCAGTGTGCGGTCTGGTCAAGATGGTCCCAGGTTCCTCTCAGTCGTGGGTTGAGACAGAACTCGAGTTCCTCCCAGATCCGCAGGCGGACTCACACACTGACTGAGTTTTTGCTGGCAGAAGCGTTCGGCGAGCACCCCCGCAGTGTGTGGACTGGTCAAAACAGTCCCCCAATCCACTCAGTCTGTGGTGGTTCTGGCGTAGGTTCGTGCCAGCTGCACACCCGTGGGTTCAGGCAGAACTCGGGTTCCTCCCAGATCCGCAGGCGGACTCACACACTGACTGAGTTTTTGCTAGCGGAAGTGTTCCTGTTCATAATTTTTAAATCCTGTGACAGCAGAAAATATATTTTTCATTCAACAACAATGTTTAAGGAAGGACATTGAATGTGTGAATACACTCACCAAAGCTAACTCTAAAGTTCAGCACTAGTTTAATGCTTTCTTTGTACCTTAACTATGAAAGTCAAGGATGGTCATGACAAAAAAAAAAAAAAAGCAGGGCATTAAAAATGGTTTTTGTATGATGTGACTATATTATAATCTCAAAAAACACATTTTAAAAATAGTCTTTAAAAATAGCTTATATAAACACAATACATCTTAATTAAGATGTTGTTAAGAGTGACAAGATGTTCCTTGGTAAGAGCTAGGGATAAGGAATGACCTAGGTAGGACTTTGTATTTGTTAGATAACTGAAAAGGCACAGGCTTGGGGAATACTCTATTCAAATAGCATGAAATAATAAATAACAGAAAAGTAAGGTTTCTCTGTGCAGTACTCTTCAGAGCATGAGAGAGTCTGGATATTGTTTGCATCTGGCTCCTCCTGGTTTAGCGATAGAAACTGGATCCCCACATGACTGTGCTGAGAAAGGTGAACTGTCAGAGGTGGTGTGTAGTAGGAAGTGATTAGGAATCGATGAATTCATGTTACTCTCCTGGGTTCCTCATTACTTCCCATAAGAGGCAACTATTATACACAAAGCAAGTCTGAGTCCAGAGTCCCTCAGGTCTCCTGTTTCACAGCACAACCTCCCTCTCTTCCTGTTCCCCTATCGTGATGCCCTCAGTCAGGCTGTGTTGAGACCATAAACCCTTCATTGGAAATTGAGCATTATACTTTTGAATTTCTAGATTTGGAGCCAAATAAATATGTTTCTTTATAAAGCACTCAGCTTAACCATTATATTACAGCAATAGAAAACTAACTCACACTGGATTTATTTAGAATAATGACACGGAATAATGATAATGTGGGTGGCCTAATTGGAGGTATGGAGAAAGGTATAAACTAGTGACAAACAAACATGAAATTTCTTGAAAATATATTTCTTGTTTAAAACTCACACAATTTTGGCAGTGCTAATCATTTTATATGTGTTTTGATGGCTATGAGGATAAAGACTGTTTATTATTTGTTAGATTCTGTGACTTTGACCAAGCACAAGGAGACAGCCTAAAAATATCTGTTTAATAAAAGTAAAATACAATTGGAAAGGTAATATGCTCAAAACATTTAACATACTCATTAGTGACGAACAATGTGCCATTATAATATCTGTCAAATTTAGAAACTTAAATTTTGATTTAAGTTCGGTCAACTTAAAGATTGACTTCTTATAATCTTTCCATTAAGAAAAATCAAACTGGAAAACCACTAACAAATTGGGTGGTAGAAAGTTTGGTTTGCTTATTTGGAAATTTCAATAATTATTGAAGCAATGGTTGGCAAGAAATGAGGTGACAGTATTCAACCCACTGTTCAGACTCTACCATAGGCTTAAGGAAAAATGAACAAAGGTCTTTTTCAGTAAAGAAATACAACAACTGTGTTCTTTACTATTAAGTGTTCCCAATGTCATTCCATGTAAGCTAACTAAGATTGTATAATTGCTCATTTTCTCAACAATTGACTTCTCATCCAAGTCTCAAATGTCATTTCCATGGCAGCCATTTTGCTTTATACAGTTAAATTCTTTTAATTTTCACTTTGCAGTTAATTGATTGTAAGTATTCAGCCTTGAAAACAAAATTGCCATATAAGCAAACATTGCTGTATACTCTTCTACAAAGCTGAGGATGTATTAATTCATGTAGACAGCAGCTTGCCCTTCATTATAGTACTTTTCCCTCAAATAGGGACAACTTATATTGAAAGAGAAATTTTAAGGCTGATTAGCAACTTTGCTAAGTTTTAAATCTATAGAAGGAACAAAGAATTTCTTTCTATTTGATTGCACTTCTATCTAAAACACAAGAAAGAAATATTTAAAGACGAATATTTTAAATATTATTTACATTTCAGAATATTTTTATGGAATCATTTAATTTTTTTATTTATTACAATTCATTCATTTTGTATACCAACTGTAGCCCCTTCCCTTGTGCCCTCCTTATCCCACCCACCCTTCCTCTTCTCCTCCAATGTCCCTTCCCCTGTCCACTGATAGGGGAGATCTTCCTCCCCTTCCTTCTGACCCTCGCCTATCATGTCTCATCAGAACTGGCTGCATTGTCTTTCTCTGTGGCCTGGTAAAGCTGACACCTTCACACACACCCCTCCTCAGCAGAAGGTGATCAAAAAACTCCTTTTCCCCTTACTAGGGAACCCACTTGGAGACTGAGTTGCCATGAGCTACAACTGTGCAGGGTTTCTAGGTTATCTCCATGCATGGTCCTTGGCTGGAATATCAGTCTCAGAAAAGACCCCTGGGCTCAGAATTTTTGGTTCTGTAGCTTTCCTTGTAGAGCTCTTGTCCCCTCCAGGTTTTCTATCAACCATGTTCGGAGCAGCTTTATTCCTAATAGCCAGAACCTGGAAACAACCCAGATGTCCATCAACGGAGGAATGGATACAGAAATTGTGGTACTTTTACACAATGGAATACTACTCAGCAATTAAAAGCAAGGAAATCATGAAATTTTCAGGCAAATGGTGGAATCTAGAAACTATGATCCTGAATGAGGCATCCCAAGAGCAGAAGACACACATGGTATATATTCACTTATATAGACCTACAAGATAGGATAAACATACTGAAATCTACACACCTAAAGAAGATAAACAAGAAAGAGGACCTGGTGTAAGATGATCCTCACTTAGAAAGACAAATGGGATGGACATTGGATGTAGGAGAAAACAAGAAACAGGACAGGAGTCTAACACAGAGGGCCTCTGAAAGACTCTACCTAGCAGTGTATCAAAGCAGATATTAAGACTCATAACCAAACTTTTGGGAGAGTGCAGAAAAAGGGGGAGATAGTAAGACCTGGAGAGGACAGGAGCTCCACAAGGACCAAATATATCAGGGCACAGGGGTCTTTTATGAGACTGTTTCTCCAACCAAGGACCATGTATGGATATAACCTAGAACCCCTGCTCAGATATAGCCCATGATAGCTCACTATCCAAGTGGGTTCCTTAGTAAGGGGAACAAGGACTATTTCGGACATGAACTCAATGGATGGCTGTTCGACCTACTCCCTACCCCAAGAGAGGAGCAGCCTTGCTAGGCCACAGAAGAAGACATTGCAGCCAGTCCTGAAGAGACCTGATAAGCTAGGGTTAGATGGAAGGGGAGGAGGTCCTCCCCTATCAGTGGACTTGGAAAGGGGCAAGGAGGAGATGAGGGATGGATGGTGGGATTGGGAGGGAATAAAAGAAGGGGTTATGGCTGAGATACAAAGTAAATAACCTGTGATTAATATAAAAAATAAAAATTATAATAAAAAAACAAATATGGAAAAAAAAAGATTCCCCGCACGCTAGCCAAACTTTAACTATGAGTCTCAGCATCTGATTTAATACCTTGATGGATAGAGTCTTTTAGAGGCCCTCTGTGTAGGCCCCTGTCCTGTTCCCTGTTTTCTCCCTCCTCCTTCTTGATTAGCTTCTTTAAGTATACAGATTTTAGTATGAATATCCTATATTATATGCCTCATATCCACTTATAAAGTGAGTATATACACATGTGTCTTTCTGCTTCTGGAATACCTCACTCAAGATGATCTTTTCTAATTCCCACTATTTGCCTGAAAATTTCATGATTTCCTTGTTTTTAATTGCTGAGTAGTATTCCGTTGTGTAAATGTAGCATAATTTCTGTATCCATTACTCAATTGAAGGACATCTGTGTTGTTTCCAGATTCTGGATATTATGAAGAAGGCTGCTATGAACATGGTTGAGCAAATGTGCTTGTTGTATACTTGAGCATATTTTGGATATATGCTCAGGAGTGGTATAGCTGGATCTTGAGGTAGCACTATTCTTCTCTATGAAACCTCCATTGGACCCATTAAATGGACACATCATGAATTTCACAATTTTGGTATGGAAGAAAATGACCATTTGCCTAGACAAAGGCAGTGAACACTTCTATTAAATTTAAAGTTAATGACATTTTAATATTTCATATCGGGACATGTGGCCTTACTGAATTTTTGTTTGGTTTCTATTTTACTTTTAAAGATTACCTATTATCCTAATTGAAACTCTTCTGTGGTCTAGCTTTCATGCGAGAGGTATTTATATCATCTTGAAAGAGAGCACAGAGCCAGTCACTGACATATACATTCTATAGATAAAGTAAGGCACAGAGATTAGATGCATTGTTCTTGACAGACAGCTACTAGATGATTGAGCTAAAAGGCATACATGGAATTCTAAAGTCCATGTACCTTCTAGTAGTGGTAAACATATTTCAATCAAAATAATCTGAACTTAGTATACTTCAAAAGTCCAAAAATTTTTGAGCACACACATGACACAAGTAGAAAGCTTTACATATAACCTCACGTGATAAGTCCTAGGAATATTAGAAATGCATGACATCACTGTCAGATTATATGCTTCTAAAGGTTAATCTTTGTTGTCAACTTGACTATATATGAAATCAAGTAAAGCCAAGTAGCTGGGCACACCTGTGGGAAATTTTTATTTGAGGTAGGAAGACCCACTCTAAGTATGGATTATTTGAGAGTGCAAGAACCACCATAAATCTGGGCTACACCTTCTGGTGGCAGCCCACATAAAAAGATATGAAAGAAGAAAACTTTTGCTTTCTGCCTGCGTACGCTCGCTCTCACTGGCAAGTTCACTCATCCTCAGCCATTGCTTCACACTGGAATGGCTGGAAATTGACAGCACTGAGAATTCCCTGTTTGGGAACTGGGACTGTTGAGACATGTATGCTCATGGACTGAACAATAGAAAAGCTTTGGCCATTGCATCAGGATGTAGCCATTGTTGGACTACTCAAGCGACAGCCTGTAAGCCACTCTCATAAATCCCATGCATGATCCTAAATGTGGGCAGCACCAACTTTCCTATATAGTCTGGTGATCCTAACTGAAGTGAGATGAATTCCAGCTTCCATTCCCTTTGCTTTCTGAATGAATGCGCTATGACAGGAATCATCTTCCTTGCTGTTTCTCTCTTGCCATGATAAGCTGTGCGTTCTTCAACTGTAAACAAACTAAGCCCTTCTTCAAGTTGCTTTTGTCTGCTATATGTAACTCTACAGTTTTATGAAATCTGAATAAAGATCCTCAAGACTTTCATCATTTTAATCATATTTGTGTCCTGTTTCCACATTGTTCTCCCTCCTCTCCCGTCTTAACTGCTCCTGCCCTCCACCTCCTTCTGCTAGATCTCAAATTCATGGCCTCCCTTTTTATTATTGTTTCAAATATGTGTGTGTGTGTGTGTGTGAAAAATACGTAAATACAAACTGCTGAACAATTTAATGTTCTTTGTATGTATGTGTATATATATATATGTATATATGTATATATGTACATATGTACGTATGTATATATGTACATATATACATATATGTACATATGAACATATGTATATATATGTGCATATGTACATATGTATATATGTATATATGTAATATATATATGTATATATATATATATATATTAAGGGTGACTATTTGGGATTGGATAATCAATTAGAGGGTTCATCCATATGAAAGGCCAATTTCCCCCCTTTCAGTAGGAAAAAGAGAAAGTGGGAGAGAGAGAGAGAAAGAGAAGAGAGAGAAGGAAAGAAAGAAAAGAAGTAGGGTAGAAATGTTTGGTGTTTAGGTATCAAATGCTATTTTATGTGTAAGGACAAATGGAAAAGGGGTAAATTCTTTTAATAAATGTTCTGGAAAAGAGGAAATATACAAAGAAATACTTTATGCCTCAAATTATTGGAGGAATTGGAATTAATCCAGTTTCATAGTCATCCACTGAATAAGTTAAAAGTCTAACATTTCAGACACTTATAAGCTTCGTATATGAATGCCACTGGGTGCTTTCCTATAGGAATCCATTTGCTATCACCTAGTAGAGATGGAAATGTATATAGGTATAACCTTACAGTCTTCATCTGGGTATATCCACAGAGGAACACTTGCACCTAAGACATGAAAATGAGTGCTTAGTAATACATATTTTTAATAGTTACAAAGGGAAACAGACAAAATATCTATTAAAAAGAGAAGGGAAATAGAAATAGTAGTATAAAATACAGTGTTGTATAATGTCAATTTTTCAGTTGCCTTATACAGATCTTGACTGCTGCTCTGGGATCTGAGGAACTGAAAAAATGGGGCAGAATACAGCCTGATCCTTTTGTTTGTTTCAGTGAAGTTTTATACATGAATGGACAAAGAAATATAGGGAATAAGGGATACAGCTGGGATACAGAGTTAATAAAATGTAACTAATAATAAAAATTAAAAAAAATAAAAAAGAAATATATAATCTAAGGAACTTTGAGTTTAGAAAAATATGATCAGAAATACATGTAGATAAAACATCAGTAAGCACAAACTAGTAAGAAAACAGACCTTTTCCCAGAACGTTTTCAGGACAGACCAATTTAAACACAATTGCCTGGCACATGTTATAGATTATATCTGAAAAATCATGAAAGCAAGGCAGAAGGCCATATCTAGATTCAGGTTACCCTGACCAGAATGGGTTCTCTTGTTCTGTTCTGACATTCAACACGAATAAGTATATCTTATAAATTAAATGTAAATGTTTCCCACAGGAGACAGGAAATCATGTCTAAGAACAATCCAGGGAACAAAAATGCACTTGAGATAAAAGGCCCTCTACTTTTTTTCCTGGAGCATCTCTCACAGTTTCCCAAAGTATTGTTCACCATCGGTCATTGTTTTGACCATATTCCAACAGTATAACATTGACAATGCAAAACAAAACTCACAAATAAAAAGGACATAGCATACTGAGAGAATACACAAGTCACAGAAATAAATAGACAATATTTCATATATATGATAACACAAAACAGAAGTTCATTGCTTAGATGAATTAAAAAAGGGCTCTGTTGCCTGTTCTTTAGTTGGTGGGGCAGCCTTGCCAGGCCACAGAGGAAGAGGATGCAGGCAATCCTGAAGAGTTGATAGGCTAGGGTCAGATGGTAGGGGAAGAGGAGTTCACCTTTCCACGGAATATGGGAGGAGGAGAGGGGACATTTGGGAGGATGGGACTGGGAAGAGTCAAGGGAGGGGCTATAATCAAAATATAAAGTGAATAAATTACAAAAATAAATTTATATGTAAAAACAGATTGCTTAAAAGATCATTTTTATGCATTGATCTACATAGAAAAACAAATGAATATTATGTAAGAAACAGATAATTTTTCCCTTAGTGGAACGGTTTTCAGAAAAAAATACGGTATGGCTTGAAATGCAGTGTTGTAAGATACTTTCTGCTGATCACTTACCAAGCAATTACAAAATTACACCCGAGGCCCTGTGATTTGAATAGCTGTAGTCTCAGATGTCAATATTCATCATGTAGTAGTCTCAAATATTTGCGTAGTCACTTTCTCTTCTAGTATTCCCTAGCATTCTTATTCTTCTTTCGGTTAACTTCTTCTCTCAAATTACCAAACTATATTTTTGAAGGTGAAACTATTTTAGAGTGAATGCAACAAACAAAGCAATGAATATCATCCCCTGCTCAGCAATCCCCTGATTGTGTAACCCTCCATCCAGTATATATTCAGTATTTGTTGCTGAATGTTTTTGACCTTAGAAGTGTAACCTTGGAAACTCTATGATAGCTGGACATCATTAGGTGATACTTTGCCTTGTTGGACATTACTAGAGGCTGACAGGATTCCACCATCCTCTCCTGCTGGCACAGAGACTGGGCCCTGTGTGACTACAGCAGCGTAACAGTTATTTTTAGGAACATAGGCCCTGAGATGAATGCTGAAAAAGTTTTCAAATCCTGTTTTGAGACATTTAAGTTTCTTGGTTCAATAATCCTGAAATTAATATAAATGCATCATGGTATCATATAAAATGTTGCTCACTAATATTTTCCACAGTTATTTAGCAAGGTGACTCTTGGTGACTCACATGAACAAAACTGTAAGTATTAACTTCTTTCAAAATATGGCACTGAAAATGTATCAAGAAAATAATATAGAAAAATATTTAAAGAAATGAATTAACATACCTAGAGATCCAACTATTATCTATGATAAATATATCTAATCATTTTTATCTGTCTCACAAGCTATTATATCAGCTGTCCTTAGGAAAGGAGATTTATAGAAGTACTATATAAATGTATCACAAATTCATATTGCATCTGGAGAGAGGAGTTGCATTTCTTCTACTTAGTACAAAGTCATACACAAATGGATTTAATTATCTGCTATCATAAGCTCTGTTGTTAACATTCTTTTATAGATTAAAGGTCAAAAGTAGCTAATTGATAAAACCATCAAAATGTGCTTGCATTGGAGGAAAAGGAGTCCTCTTAAAAACAGTGAAATAGGTTGCCTACATATTGGGAAAAGCTCTTCACCAATCCTACATCAGACAGAGGACTAATATCTAAAATATACAAAGAACTTGAGAAATTAAAAATCAACAAATCAAAGAATCCAATTAAAATATGAGGTGCAGAGGTAAACCAAGAATTCACAACAGAGAAATCTCGAATGACTGAAAAGCACTTAAAGAAATGCTCAGTGTCCTTAGCTATCAGAGAAATGCAAATCAAAACAACTCTAAAATTCTATCTAACACCAGTCAGATTGGCTAAGATCAAAAACTCAAGTGACAACACATGTTGGAGAGGGTGTGGAAAAAGGGAAACAATCCTCCACTGAATTCAAACTTATACAACCTCTTTGAAAAGAAATCTGGGGAGACCCAAGAGGGCTGCCACGAGAGGACACTATGTCTGAGGAGTAGGACAGCAGAAACAATGCAGCGACCAGGAGACTGAACTCTGGGACCTAAAATGCTAGCATTTGTGATTGCCAGGTGAGTGGAACTCCTACGGTGAGAAAAGTAAGTGGGAAAATCCTAGGGACACCCAGTTATTCCCCAGAAAAATCTCCTGGTGACCAGCGGCACACAGATCTGATCTGAGCGAGCAGCTGCGCTGGGCGCCAGCAGCCGCAATACTAGATCACACAGTTTCCAGGGCAGACTGAGGAGGACCCGGGTACCGTTTTGACTGACCTGCACACTGTTGGCGTGTGGTCCACCAGCAATCACCTTGGTCCATGTGTGTGTGTCCACGGGCCAGACAGAGAAGGCCCCAGGCACCATTTCAGAGAGGCCTGCATACAGCCGGTGCACACTGCTCGGCAACGACTGCAACCAACCCAGACCCACTGTGTGTGCACCAATTATCATCTCAGACCGTGGTGCACGAGCCTCTGGCCCACAAGGGGGTGCCAAGTCTCCAGTCCAGGGGAGAGCCCTTAGCAGCAAGCCCAGGGCAGAGTGCAGAGCCCCCAGCTGACATCTCAAAACGGGACACTCAGCCCCTAGCACAGACTGAGGAGATAAGTCTCCAGACCAGAGGGGTGCCCAGCCTGCAGTGCTCACAGCTTCTAGCAAAGAGCACGAAGCTGGGCACACAGAGCCCACAACAGAGTTCAACTGAGACACAACACACACTAACAAACCACTGGAACTCCCTGATCTTCTTGAAAAATACAAGAGATTGACAGATTCAGACAGAAGTGCAGCCTTAAAGCACAAACAGCTCCTTGATTATATATAAACATATGCCCAGAAATCAGTGAAAGAACTCACCCAACAAAAATCAGGACAACATGGCCCCACCAGAAACACCCAAAAGCAGTGGAGATTTTAATTCAGCGGAAATATAGGAAAATTATGTTAAAGCTTTGATTGTGCAGATATTGGAGGAACAAAAAGAGAGACAAAAAGAGGAAATGAACAAGGCCCTCAAAGAAATGGAGAAGAATTTAACTGCCCACATACAGGAACAATCAAAGATAAACAGAGAGGAAACAACCAAAATAGGAGACACAGTCAATCAGTTGAAGGAAACGGTACAAAGCATGAAAATGGAATCAGAATCTATAAAGAAGACACAAAGGGAGAAGAACCTGGAACTGGAGAACTTAGAGAAAAGATCAGGAACCACAAAGGTAAGCATCAACAATAGAATACAAGAGATGGAAGAGAGAATCTTGGGAGCTGAGGATACGCTGGCTGAAATGGATTCCTCACTCAAGGAAAAAATAAATTCGGAAAAGTCCCAAGCACAAAACATCCAAAAATTAAGGATGCCTTCAAAAGACGAAACATAAAAATAATTGGAA
>JAQQSO010006832.1:0-11046 GCA_028658305.1 Pachyuromys duprasi
TGCAGCCAGCCCTGAGGAGACAGGATGAGCTGGGGTTGGATGGAAGGGGAGGAGGTCCTCCCCCGCTGGTGGACTTGGAGTGGGCGGGGAGGAGATGAGGGAGGGTTGGGGAGGGTGGGAGGGAGTGGGCAGGCTGGGCATGGGATGCAAAGTACCTAACCTGTGATTGATAACAAAAAATAAAAAAATTAAAAAAAAAAAAACAACTCCCCACAGTCCGCTTGGTTATCACTCCAACACACCTCCGACAGCCACCTTTGGAAACCCAATGCATTAGGGTCTCTCTTCCAGCGTAAAGGAAACTTGTGCTAACAGTATCCAGCATGGACTTATCTGCCTATCTTAACGTCAGCTAGTTGGTAAGCTTGATTCTGTTTCCAATGTGGTCATGGGCTCTGGAGGTTCTGACATCTTCAGGGACTGTTATGCCACCTATAGCAGGCAATGTGAGAAGAACTCGCAGTGTGTGCGCCCATCCACCTCGCCTGACCTCCGGCGCATCTTTCATGGTACTTGAGAGATGTACTGACCTATGCAGATCTGTTTGGTTGTCTGCTCAAATGCTTCAGCTGTGGGTGCTTTGAGGAAAGGGGCTGCTATTTGATCTCTGTGTGCCTGTCACCAATGCAGTCACTGTTTGAAAGGCAGCCAGGCACACTGCTGTGGACAAATGGGTGACCTTGGAATTAAAGAACGAATGAGCACCTTCCTATCCACTTGTTTGTCCTGATTCTCCATTTTCCTCTCTGCAGCATGGATTAATTTTAGATTTATGGCTCATTCGCTTCAGGGCCCTGAGCTTCTATATTAGTTTGCTATTGCTGCCATAACAGATTAATCACAAAGTTAGCAACTAAGAAGAACATGCATTTACTGCTTCACAGTCTAGAGTTCAGAAGACTGTAGTGGCTCAGTTGGGTCTCTGCTTAGGGTCTCCTGCATCCAAAACTCAGCTGTTGGCCAAGCTGAGTTCTTAGGTAAGGACTTTAGAGAGAGAAATTAATAAGCCAGGAATGGTGATCCCTGCCTATAATCCCAGCGTCAGGAGGCTGAGGCAAGAGCATTGTGAATATGAGACCAGCCTAGGCTACAAACTGGAAGTACCAGGTTAGCCCGAGCTGAGGCAACAGCAAAGGTTCATTCATTGTGGCTTCAGCTCAGGGTCATCACTTTCCGGCTGCTGTCGGCTGACAGGCTGACATCCTCCCTCGTGCTCCACATTCATGAACCCCTCATTTTCAAAGCAGTATGAGCAAGCCCTGTTCTCCTCTCATGTCAGGAGCTCTGCATGACTACATCAGGCCCATTTGGTTCATTGCCATGTCTGAAGGTCAACCGATTTGGGACTTTTAACTACAGTTGCAAAAGTTCTTCATAGCATGACCAGATAAGTGATTAAACCACCAGGAGTCTGGGTGGGGGAGTGCAATGGGTCGTCTTAGACTAATGGGCACCATCATTTCCGGATGAAGCTAGCTTATATATATGCCTGTAAGGAAAAGCGGAAGTGGGAATGAATTATCCTTACCACCTCATAAATACCCACTGTCACAATCTTTGTAACATGCCTAATGTATATCCTAGATCCTAGTGGGGACTTTAGAGTGAGCTGAAATATATTCTTCTTTTTTTTTCCAAAAGCACACTCATTTTCACAAAATTCTATGTTGCTTTTTCTAATAGTCTCAGCTGCAGCTTAAATTTGTATGCAAAATTAAATCACCCCCTTCTTTAAACAAAGTTGACTTTATTGTTTGAGGAATCAATATTTTGTTTTTTAAAAAGTCTATTCTAATATAAATCTGTAGTGGTATTCTAAATATTTTTTAAACCTTCAAAAAATTAAAATTAAGTGATAAAAATGTTAAAATTAAAGTTAGTATATAATCTAAAGCCTCAAAAGGTCCTGTGTGCTTCACCGATAGTAAAGGATTTTCTAGGATACTTGACTGTTCCAAGGAAGTTTTAATGCTTCCTACTTTTATTTTAGAGAAACTGGTGCTAAGAAGTATTTTCTTTATGTCAAACCCTAATTGAATCTCCTTAATACGTCTCTAGTCTATTAAAAAGTTCCCGCAGGTCTTTGATGAGAAAGACAAATGAAGAACATCTGGTCTTTCTAACAAGAGGCAGCCCTCTGTCATGGGATGGGAGAGTTAATCTATAGAACACAGTTGACCTTCTGATGGCTAGGTTGGTGGCTCACTAGATAAAGCACATATAAAAAAATGAACCAAAGAGCTTCATCCCCAGAATGGCTTCATTTTCTCAACAGGTATTTGACTCACTACTTACTTTATCTTTCATGTAAAACAAGACAATTCCTAACAAGAAAACCATGATTTTCAGACATTCCAACTCTTCTTTATCTGTTTGATTTTATGAAATAAACTTGTTATATAAGAAATAATCGAATTAATTAACAACTTTCACCTGGATATTTTAGGAGTATTTAACACACTTAAATTGTATAGTTCTTAAAACAATTTTTTATTCTATCATTCGTTCCTTACCACACCTGCTATGAGAGATCAAAGATATGTTAGGATCCCTTTCCAACAGTGGGGATATGGGTCTAAGAGGATAATTAATTGACTTATTTTCATGTTAGCTGGTACAAAACTGAGACAGGTCCTCAATGTTCATCCTTTGTCTTCTCTACTATGTGATGCAGCGATCACCTTTGAGAGCATCTCAGAGAAGACAAGACTCCTTTAAGCATAAGCCACTTAGACACATGCAGATACTATTTTTTGTTTGAAATTATTATATCCTAAACAAAATGAAAGGCAGAGTTCATACCGAAAACTCAAGGCTTTGCATGAATGTGATTTTAATTTTTTTCTTTTTGTGGTATGAGTGGTAATTTAAAAGTACACTCATTTTTATATCAAAATAAATTATGCTAGCTACTCTTTAAATTATTTGTTACATTGTAATTCTAATTTTGAGCCCAATCTCTCTACCAAAGCCTGAGAATGCAGGTTTCTTTTACTTACTGTAAACCCATTCATGCTGTGGTAAAGATTAAGAAGTTCGAGCTATAATTTATCATGTAAACAAGAGGACTTTTGAGAGTCAGAGCAACCCTATCAATTAATTCTGACACAAGAGCAGATCCACCCAGGAGGGCCTAAAGGAACCAGATGAAATTTTTGCCCTAATAACCCTTCCAGCCCCGGACATTAGTGTTCTTTCATTTCTGTAAGAACAAACAACCCTGATATTCAGTATTACCACACTGCACCACCTAATCTGCCTACATTTACCATTGTGGCTTGAGCTGTAGCTTCAGTTGAAACTGCTTCATCTCCAAGACACCGAGCTTGTGAACACTCCTTTTTTCCTTGGCCCCCTTTTGTCCCCCTCCTTCTGGCCCTGCCTATGTCCTCAGGTCCTGGACAGTGTCTGTCCCACAAATCATGTAGCAGGCAGAGGTCACTGGTCTCTGGCAGGCTTTTCCCAATGGGCAGCTTCTGGAAAGCTCTCTGAAAAGCCTCTACCTCTGCTGTACCTTTTCTTTCTAAAGGACCTAACTTTTAAGGTCTTCACCTAAGATATTATTTCTCCCCTACACATGATGTGGCTGTTGGACATTACTGGAGAGGGACACAAACACTTTAAAATTTTCCTTTTTTAAAAAATAATTTTTTTAATTTTTAATATTAATCACAGGTTATTTTACTTTGTATCCCAGCTGTAGACCGCTCCCTCTTTTCCTTCCAATCCTACCTTCCCTCCCTCATCTCCTTCTTGTCTCTTTCCAAGTCCACTGATAGGGGAGGTCCTCCTCCCCTTCCATCTGACCCCAGCTTATCAGGTACCTTCAGGACTGGCTGCAATGTCTTCCTCTGTGGCCTAGCAAGGTTGTTCCTACCTTGGGTGTGGGGGAAGTAAAGGAGCCAGTCATTGAGTTCATGTCAGAAATAGTTCCTGTTCCCCTTACTAGGAAAACCCACTTGGATACTGAGCTACCATGGGCTACATCCGAGCAGGGGTTCTAGGTTATATCCATACATGGGCCTTGGTTGAAGAAAGAGTCTCATAGAGGACCCCCAATTCCCTGATATATTTTGTCCTTGTGGAGCTCCTGGCCTCTCCCTGTCATACTAACTCCCCCTTTATTATACAATTCCCTGCACTCTACTGCAGGTTTGGTTATGAGTCTCAGCATCTGCTCTGATAAGCTACTAGGTAGAGAAAATTTCCTTTTTTTTTTTTTTTAGATTTGTCCTGCATGTTAGCAACTGGATCCTCCTGAGTTGCAGTGTTTTTCACTCACTATGAGTTAATGTGCTTTCTTCCACCCTGCTCAGAAATAAATCAGCCATTGCGTCTGCCTTCTGGGAGAATACAAATGTTCAGATAGTCATGGGCACAAAACGCAATTAAGATTGCAGTTATAACATTAACAGCATGTTGGGACACATTGAAGTCATAAATAAATTCAAAGAATACGGTCACTTCAGAAGGACAAAAAGCAGCCAAGAAAGATTTCACAGAAGATTCGCGCTTGAGCTAAGCCCTGAGAGGTAAATGGACAGTCTCAAGTGGCTGAGCAGTGGGATGAGAGAACATTATGGACAGGAGGTACAACACAGTGGGACACATGGCAAAATGCCACATGTCCTAACATCAAAAGGACATCAACATCCCTGAATGGGATGGTGGGATTCTTTGTCACAGTTGTGACTTGTCATGTGTACTGATTACTACCCTGGGAAACTTAAGAGGACACCAGCTCAGATACAAGTAATAAGTGTTTTACAGCTCAGATCCCAAGAAGCTAGTATATATTTTATTGCTAACGGGGAGAGCTCTAAGTGTCCAGATAGAAAGTAATGATAATGTGATGAAAATGTTAATTATCCTTGTCTGATCAGTTCAATCTATATATAAGTATCACACTCTCTCACCATACCCCACACATATGTACACTCAAAAAATCACTATAATCATAACAAAATATGAAAAATGACTATTGTGGATGTTGGGGTAGGAGCCAATGAATCTGCAAGAGATCCCCATGGGAGGTCAGAAGAGAACAAAAAAAATAAGAGAGAGAGAAAAATATGGATGGAAGAGTTGGAAGTTGGTTAAGTTGCTATTAAAAACTGAATGAAGCACAGAGAGCCCACACCCTCTGTCTCTTGGGTCTCACATAAATAGGAAAGCAAGACAGTAAATGGAAGAATACAAGAGAGGTAATATATTTAGGAAAAGTTAATGCATACCGTTGTAGTGAGATTAGTACCTACAGCCAACCTTACTCAAGCCAAATCCCTTTCTAACAGCAGCTGCATCCACTACGGATCAATGCAGGGGTATAAGAGCTAGGCTTCCACTCTCCAACGAGGAATGATACTGAAGACCTAGCAACCTCTTTTTGGAGGTTGGTTGAGGTCTTCTGAAAGTACAGTAGTTCCATGATCCACCTCAAATGCTACTTCCCTTGCTGTGGTGGACTGAATGGGTATATGACCCCCATAGATTCATGTGTGTGAATGTTTGGTCCATAGGGACCAGCACTATTAGGAGGTGTGTGCATGTTGGAGTAGGTGTGGTCTTGTTGGAGAAAGTATGTCACTGTGAGGTCTTAAATGCTCAACTCTACCCAGTGTGGCACACAGTCTCTTTCTGCTGCCTATGGATCAAGATGTAGAACTCTCAGCTCCTCCAGCACCCATGTCTACCTACACTGCTCCATAGTGATAATGGACTAAGCCTCTGAAACTGTAAGACAGCCACAATTAAATGATTCCCTTTATAAGAGTTGCCTTCATCATGATGTCTCTTTACAACAATGAAACCCTAATTAAGACACTTGCCTTTCCACAGATGTTGCTTCCTAGAGCAATTTCTGAGGCTTGCATTGTTCTTCATGTGTTTTCAAAAAGCTCAAGATGCAGTAAGTTTTAATGTGATCGGGATGGATATTATGGGACTACCAGGAAAGTCCACTCCCCCAACTTCTTGCTCACAGGATTCCTCTGGAAAAACTCAGGAGTGGTGAAGTCTGCCCCATGCCCTCCATGCACCATTTTTCAGGCTCCAGCTCTAACTGAAATTCCAGAGATCAGCAGCCAGCAGGGACTACAAGAGGCAGTCAGCCATAAGGGATTACCAGAGGCCTGCAGACATCAGGGCCTACAGGCTCTACCTGCAATTCCAGGGGCCTACTGCCATTAGGGCCACCAGTACTGCAAACACCAGAAAAAAAACAGATGGCTAAAGACCAACATAAAAGCAATATGCCACCAAAGGAACTAACAACACCTACTACAATAAGCCCTGAATATCCTAGCACACCTGAAGAGCAAGAAAATGGCCTTAAATCTAATCTTCTGAAGATGATAGAGGCCTATAAACAGGAAATGAATAAATTCCTTCAAAGAAAATAAAATCAAACAGGTGAAAGAAATGAATAAATCCCTTAGAGAAATACAGGAAAATACAAGCAAACAGGAGAAGGAAATGAATAAAATTGTTCAAGACCTGAAAATTAAAATAGAAGCAAGGAAAAAAAAAACACAAACTGAGGCAATTCTGGGGATGGAAAATCTAGGAAAGAGAACATGAACTACAGTCTTGTAGTCACCAACAGACTACAAGAGATGGAAGAGAGAATCTCAGGCAGCAAAGATATGATAGAAAACATTGATACATAAGTCAAAGGAAATGCTAAATCTAAAATGTTTCTAACACAATACATCCAGGAAATTCAAGACAATATGAAAAGACCAAAAATAAGAATAATAGGAAAAGAAGAAGAGGAAGATTCCCAGATCAAAGGCCCAGGAAATATCTTCAACAAAATCACAGAAAATTTTTCCTAACCTAAAGAAAGGGATGCCTAAAAATATTCAAGAAGCTTATAGAAGAGCAAATAGATTTGACCAAAAAAGAAAACCCTCCGGCCACATAATAATCAAAACACTAAACGTACATAACAAAGGCAGAATATTAAATGCCACAAGAGATAAAGGCCGAGTAACACATAAAGGCAGACCTACTAGAACAAAAGCAAACTTCTCAATAGAGACTTTCAAAGCCAGAAAGGCCTGAGTAGATATCATGCAGACCCTAAGAAACCACAGATGCCACCCCAGACTATTATAACCAGCAAAACTTTCAGTCACCATACATGGAGAAAACAAAATAGTCCATGACAAAACTAAACTTTAACAATACCTTTCCACTAACCCAGCCCTACAAAGGGTACTAAAAGGAAAACTCCAACACAAGGAGGGTAACTGAAACCCAAGAAAACACAGGAAATAAATAATTTCACACAAGCAAAGCCAAAAGAAAGGAATCACATATACACACTAACACCACCAACATCAAAATTACAGGAATCAACAATCATTGATTATTAGTATCCCTCAACATCAATGGACACAATTCCCCAATTAAAAAGACACAGGCTAACAGAATGGGTGCAAAACCAAGATCCATCTTTCTGCTACATACAAGAACAACAAAGAGAAGCAACAAAGAGAGACATTACCTCAGAGTAAAGAGCTGGAAAAAGGTTTTCCAAGCAAACGGACCCAAGAAACAAGCCAGAGTAGCCATTCTAATATCTAATAAAACAGACTTTTAACTAAAAGTAATAAAAATAGACGGGGAAGGGCACTTTATACTCATCAAAGAAAAAAATCTATTAAGATTCTGGAATCTATGCCCCAAATACACCCATATTTGTAAAAGAAACATTGCTAAAGCTTAAATCACAAATTGAACCCCACACATTAATAGTGAGAGACTTCAACACCCCACTCTCACCAATGGACAGGTCATTAAGACAGAAGCTAAACAGACAAATAATGAAACTAACTAATGTTATAAATCAAATGCTCATAACAGATATCTACAGAATATTGCATCCAAACACCAAAGAATATACCTTCTCAGCACCACACGTAACCTTCTCCAAAATTGATCCATACTTGGTCGCAAAGCAAGCCTCAACAGATACAAGCAGATTGAAATAATCCCTTGTATCTTATTAGACCAACATGGACTAAAGCGGGACCTCAACAACAACAGAAACAACAGAAAGCCTACAAATTCGTGAAAACTTAACAACTCTCTACTCAGCAACCACTGGGTCAGGGAAGAAATAAAAATTTAAAGACTTTCTAGAATTCAATGAAAATGAAGGCACAACATATCCAAACTTAATGGGACACAATGAAAGCAATGCTTAAAGGGCGTTCATAGCACTAAGTGCCTTCATAAAGATATTGGAGAGATTCCATTCTAGCAACTTAACAGCACATCTGGAAGCCCTAGGGAAAAAAAAAAAAAGAAGCAAACACAACCAAGAGGAGTAAATGGCAGGATTGAAAGCTCAAGTGACAGTACACGCTGGTGCAGATGTGGAGCAAGGGGAACCCTCCTCCATTGCTGGTGGGTGTGCAAACTTGTACAACCATTTCGGAAACAATCTGGAGGTTTCTCAGAAAATTGGGAATAGTTCTACCTCAAGACCCAGCCATACCACTCCTAAACATATACTCAAAAAAAAAAAAAAAAAAAAAAAAACCTCTCCATCATACCACAAGGATACCTGCTCAGGTATGTTCATAGCAGCTTTATTTGTAATAGCCAGAATCTGGAAACAACCTAGATGTCCTTCAACTGAAGAATGGATGAAGAAAATGTGGTTCATTTACACAGTGTAATACTACTCAGCTATTAAAAATAAGGAAATCATGAAATTTGCAGGCAAATGGATGGAATGAGAAAATATTATCCTGAGTGAGGTAACATAGACCCAGAAAGACATACAGGCTATATACTCACTTATAAGTAGATATTAGCCAAATAGCACAGGATAACCATTCTATACTTTACAGATACAAAGAAGCTAAGTAATAAGGAGAGCCCTAGGAAGGATGCTTGAATCTCCCTCAGAAGGGAAAATAAAATGGACACCTGAAGCGGATGAAAAGAGAGAAGTAGGTGAGAGAGGGGGTGGGAAGGGAAACAAGGGTGGGGATCAGGTGGGAGGAGACTGGGGGTGGGCGATGAGAGGGCTGGGATGGAAAAGAAAAACCAATGGGGAAGTCATCTCTGGGGCAAGCTAGAGACCCGAGACAGGGTAGGCTCCTGGGAGGATACAGGGGTGACTCTAGCTGAAACTCCTAGCAGCAAGGGATATGGAGACTGAAGTGATCGCCTACTGTAGCCAGGCAGAACTTCTAGTGGAGGGAGAGGGACACCAACACACCCACAAAACCTTTGACCCCAAATTTACCCTGTGTACAGGGGATCCAGGGATAACAATGGAGCAGAGATTGAGGGAAGGGCCAAACAATGACTGGTCTAACCAGAGACCCAACCCATGGAAGAGAGACAAGCCCTGACACTATTAATGATACTCCGCTTTGCTTGCAGACAGGAGAATAGCCCAGCTGGTTATGGGTTCAGGAAAGGCTGCACACTGACCACTCCAACACCAGACTCAGGTTAATGGAAGTTTATTGAATGCTGAACAAAGCCTGATTATGGCAAACTCGAGACAGACTATGGTGCTGGTCTGTTTCTAAGGCAGTTTTTTGTTGTTGTTTTGTTGTTGTTGTTTTGGCATCACATATTTCTGACTAGCTAAACATAATTGATTTTGCTCCAAGTGTTTGTTCCAAGTGTATTGTAGACCAAGCACTTTAAGCTGATTGGCTGGGACTTAGGATAGGGAAGATCTCAAGAGCTCTCCAGCTTTCTGGGAGTAAGGAATGTAGCAGGATGTTGGGCCTTAACTCTAACAGAACATGCATTTAGTTTTAACTCAAGCAGAATATGCGTTTATTATCTATTGTTTTGTTCTAAGCAGCAAGTATTGAACCATTGAATTGAACTATTGAATTGTATCCTCAAGTTCTCAGGCAGGTAGGACCTGAGAACTTGAACTTAGTTTCACCTTATAATCAAAATGGAGACTTGCTGGCAAAATGGCTTCTGATATGCTAAAGGTGACAGACAGCAGGTATTAACAAAAGAGCTACAGTTATGCTAGCAACTAAAGTAGGTCTCAACAGAGGGGGCTTACAGAGTTTAAGCAGGTTAAGCAGGTTACAACCAACTGTCCTCTGGGAGTCTCCACCTAGTAGGGGATCGAAACAGATGCAGAGAGTCACAGCCAAACCTTAGGTGGACCTGGAAATCCTGTGGAAGAATGTGGGGGTAGAGGGAGGATAGAAGGACCTGGAGGGAATAAGAACTCCACAAGAAGACCAACAGAGTCAACTAACTAAGGATTAAAGGGGCTCACAGAGACTGAACCACCAACCAAACAGCATGGCATGCACAGACTGGACCTCGGCCTACACACATGTAGCTGATAGGCAGCTTGGTCTGCAAGTGGGAACCCTAGCAAGTGGAGGGAGGCTGTCTCTAACATGGACTCTGTTGCTTGCTTTTGGATCACTTCCCCATAGGTGGCCTATCTTTGGGGACATCAGTGAAAGAGGATGTGACTTGATGTGGGGGCGGGGAGGGGGATTGGTTGGGGGAGCTCCCCTTTTCTGAGTTGAAGGAGAGGAGAGAAAAGCAGAAGAGAGCTGGAGGGTGGGACTGGGAGGAGAGGAGGAAGGGGCTATAATAGGGATATAAAGGGAATAAATAAATAATGTTTTTTAAAGATGGAGATTCCTATGGGAGTGGTGGCTCACATCTTTAATCCCAATGGGAGGCAGAGGATCTTTGCGTGTTTGAGGCCAGCCTGGTCTACAAAAGGAATCCAGAACAGCTAGGGCTCTGCTGCACAGAGAAACCCTGTGTTGAAAAACAAACAAACAAAAAGGATGGAGATGCCCTACAGCCAGAGGGCCAGGTTAAATGAGCCCCTGAGGAAGAGCAGAGAGAATAACTAGGTGAGTCAGAGAGCCTGACACTTAAATGTGTTTCAAGAGAACATTTACGAAAAAGGTTGGGGAGCAAGGCTGAAGGACAGAGGGGTAAAAGGGTTGATAGAGGGGTGCTCTTCAGGGAGATTATTGAAGAGAGACTATTGTTGAGCACAGTGGCTGGCCAATGGCC
>JAQQSO010006833.1:0-11045 GCA_028658305.1 Pachyuromys duprasi
ACTTGGAGGGGGCGGGGAAGAAGGAGATGAGGGAGGGAGTGGGAAGGTAGGAGGGAATGGGGGAGGGGGCTATGCCTGGGATTCAAAGTACCTAACCTGTGATTGAGATAAAAATAAATAAATTAATAAAAAAGATTAACATAGTAAAAGTGGCCATCCTATCATAAGCGATCTACAGATTCAATGTAGATCATTAAAATACTAACACAATCCTTTACAGACCTTGAAAGAACAATTCTCAACTTCATACAAAAAAACAACAGTAACAAAATAACCAACAATAGCTAAAATAATCCTGTACAATAAAAGAACTTCTACAGGTATCACCATTCTTAATCTCAAGCTGTACTACAGAGCAAAAGTAATAAAACCTGCATGCTACTGTCATAGAAACAGATTGGTGGATGAATGGAATCAAATATAAGATCCAGAAATAAACCCACACACCTTCAGATACCTGATTTCTGATAAAGAGACCAAGAACATACAATGGAAAAAAAAAGACAGCATCTTCAACAAATCATTCTGGTCTAACTGGATGTCTACATGTAGAAAAATGCAAATAGATTCATATTTATCACCCTGCACAAAACTAAAGTCCAAGTTGATCAAAGACCAGACACACTAAATCTTTTAGAAGAAAAAGTGGGGAAGATCCTTGACCTCATAGATACAGGACACAACTTCTTGAACAGAACACCAACAGCACAGGCTATAGGATCAACAGTCAATAAATGGGACCTCCTGAAACTGAAAAACTTCTGTAAAGCAAAGGACATGGTCAACAGCACAAAATGAGAGCCTACAGACTGGGAAAGGATCTTCACCAACCCTATATCTGACAGAGGGCTAATATCCAGAATATGCAAAGAATGCAAGAAATTAAAGTCCAGCAAACCAACTAATCCAATTAAAAAATGAGGTACAGAGTAAAACAGAGAATTCTCAACAGGGGAATACTGAATGCCAGATAAACACTTAAGGAAATGCTCAATATCCTTAGTCATCAGGGAAATCCAAATCAAAACCACTCTGAGATTTCACCTTATACCCATCCGAATGGCCAAGATCAAAAACTCAAGTGACAATATATGCTGGAGAGGATGTGGAGAAAGGGGAACCCTCCTCCAGTGCTGGTAAGAATGTAAACTTGTACAACCACTCTGGAAATCAATCTGGTCTTCCTCAGACAATCAGGAATAGTGCTACCTCAAGATCCAGCTATACCACTCCTGGGCATATATCTGAAAGATGTTCAACCATACAACAAGGACATTTGCCCAAATATATTCATAGCAGCTTTATTTGTAATAGCCAGAATCTGGGGGGAAAAAACCTAGATATCCATCTACCAAAGACTAGACACAGAAATTGTGGTACATTTACACAATGGAATACTACTCAACTATTAAAAAAAAAGAAAATCACGAAATTTGAAGGCAAATGGTGGGAACTAGAAAAGATTATTTTGAGTGATGTATCCCAGAAGCAGAAAGATGCACATGGCATATACTGACATATAAGTGGATATTGGACATATAATATAGTATAAACATACTATATTATCTACAGATCTAAAGAAGCGAAAAGAAAAAGAAGACCCTGGGAAAGATGCTTATTCTCATTCAGAAAGGAAAACAGGGTAGACACTGGAAGAGGTAGAAGAGCGGAAACAGGACTGGAGCCTACCATAGATGTTCTCTTAAAGATTCCACCCAGCAGGGGATTGAAGCAGATGCAGACTTACAGCCAAATTTTGGCCAGAGAGCAGGGAGTCTTATAGAAAAACATGGATAGAAAACAGCCTTAAGGGGAGAGGAGGACTTCCCCTATTAGTGGACTAGGGAAGAGGTATAGGGGAGGAAGACGGAGAAGGGGTAGGACTGGGAGGAGATGATGGAGGGGCTACAACTAGGAAACAAAGTGAATAAACTGTAAATAATAATGATAATTTTTAAAAAGGAAAAATGAATAAAAAAGTATGATGCCCCACAGAGAGTAATCTACATAAACATTTCTTGACTTCACAGAGAGATTGCGCTTCAAGAGGTTAAATGTGATAAACAATTAAATATATAATTATTGATACTATGGACAATTTGGGTTTCAAAGAAACAGTCAAATAATTAAGTTAAATACTCAAGTTTTGAAATATGTGTCAAAATAGATATTTTTGAAGGCTACACAGACATTTAAATGTATCTGTAAATGGTATAATCTTACTGAAGTAAATACCATTGTTTTCCTGTCTCACTTATGGATTTTTTTCAATGCTGTTACATAAAATCTGTTTAATTATATGAACTTAAAACTTAATCTCTGAAAAAATATACAATAACAACATTTCTTCCTAGAATATAGAGGGGATCTTTATTCTTCGAGATACTTTCAAGAACGATGAACTTGGTTTGCCAGAGGCATCAATTAGAAAGGCAGTTCAAGGTTATATTCACCTGTGACCTCATTCAACAGAAACCAGAAGGCGACACGAATCTTAAAATCTTACACTGTAATAGGGCCTTGGAAATCCTATCTTTTACTTTGGCTGAGAAGTCTAGCTCTTAGCATGGTTGAACATAGGATAAAAGACTTATCTAAAATTGGTTGCAACATTTTTTGTGGTCTCATTTTATATAATATATCCCTGAAACATCTTTAGTTCATTTTTTTGAGATTGTAAATTTAAGTGACAATATCGAAAAAAAAATCACATAGCCAAACTACTCTTGAAATTGAATTCAGAAAGGTCATCTCCGTGTTCGTGCAGTGCTGAGAATCACTGTGGCTCTATAAATGGAGCCCATCTCACCTGACATCTCATGTAAAGCAGAAACCCTGCAACAGTGCTTTTCACCTGTGCTTTCAAAGAATGGTTAGCGCTGTTTCTGAATTAATGAAATACAAAAAGGTGGAGATAACAGCTCACATTGATAGAAACATATGCAAAACCTGCAGTATGATGGTTCTTTGTTCACGTACAATTCCTAACTAATCAGTGGAAGCAGGTTTTTCTAAGAGCTCTTTTCTCTTGCTGTGCCCACTGATATGAAATAAGAGAGTAATTACAAAAGCCTCTTTTGAAAATGTGCCTTTCACATATTTGACCTAATGCTTCTTTGTTTCCTTACTTTCCTAAAGAGAATGTAATGAAGTTTATAACTTCAGCAAGAGGCCATGTGCAGGAAATGTGCCTTTCTATTTTCAGTGACCTTTTGATGGCAAATCATTAGAGCACATTGTCTGGAACACTCCAGGAGCTCAGGAGAGTTAGAGTCCAGTACTTCAAGAAAGGTTACAGACATGTCTGCCACTCACTTGGCTTTACCCTTCCTTTGAATTGGCTCCATTAAACCCAGGGTCACCAGAAGCTAGGTTTAATAGGCTAACTTAAACAGATGAGAGTATTAAAAACATTATTTACCACTAAAAGTCATTATAATATTAAAATCATTTTGCAAAATTGTATTTTCCATCATGGATAATTCCCAGAATGGAAGACATGCCCAGGATGCCAGAAACTTGAAACAAGTCACCTGTCTGTAAGTCAATCTGATATTTTACAATTGTGCCATCAGGATCTTTGGGTGCCAATCAGATTGTACTTTTCTCTTGTTTGATTACATGTAATTTTTAACACCTAAAGATAAAAGAAATATTACATATATATATGTATATATATATATATAACCTTACCCAGGGACTATAATAAAATATATATATATATATATATATATATAATGTCACATACATATGTCTATTTACTTGCACCATGACACAAATATAAATGCCAATTTAAAAAGAAAAAAAGCCTACTAGGTGTAGGACACCTCCTCAAGCTGATAGTCAGAGTCCTGCCCAGAGACACCCCCAACAACACAAATTTTTGCCACTGATCTTGATTGCCCCCCAAACTTGACAGCAAGGCCCTGTTGTTGAAGACATCACACACATGAAAACATAAAATGTCAGGACATGAAAATATCAAGCTGATTCTGACTGGGAAGCTATCTGCCTGCTGTCTATAGTACCGAAATGTATTTTATAGGCTGCACGGAGAAAAAAGTCAATACTATTCTTAGTCAGACTCAAATTCTGTGAACCACAATCATGATCAGACTGGCAAAATGTGACCATGGATGCAAAAATGGTATGAATCCTATGGAAGCAATTTTCTGATTGTATTCAAGGCCCAATCCACAAGAAGAAACTTGTGCACGGTACTGTAAATCAGGGCAGAGATCTATGCTAGGGAGCAGGCCTTCGGTGTGAACTTACTGCGATTTTTTTTTTTTTGCTAAAGGGACTTAAAATCAAACAACCTTGATTATTGTCTTTGTGCCCATATATGAGTGCATCTCCGAGTTATCAGAGAAGCTACTCCATGCAGTGCCTGATGGTTAATATATAGACTCACAGCTGGTCAAAGTGCAAAGAAGAAGTGTCTGTGGAATGCTCAGCCATAAAATGTACCCAAGACTAATGAAATGTCATAGATGGGAGTAATAACTATAATGAAACAGTAGTTTCTGGACATAATGGAACCATTGTCATCACGAGCCTCTATGGTTGCCAGCACAAGCTCAAGGCAAGGAACATTCTAACATGTCTGGGTAGAGGCACTCATATCCGACATCTAACTGATGTGCTATTGACTGTGGATGGCTGCTAGAGGAAGGTGATATACTTATCTTTAGCAGAAGGCCCCGGGAAGGTTGACGGTGCTCCAGGGGAAAGCCCTTCACTCATCCATATGCACAAGACTTACTAGACTCCATGAGTACTAAAAAAATAATAAATTAAAAACTTATAAGATAGATTTTTAGTATGGCTATCATATATTTTACAGCTAATATCTGCTTATAAGTGAGTATATACCATATCTGTCTTTCTGTTTCTGGGTTACTTCACTCAGGATGATCTTTTCTAGATCCTATCATTTGCCTACAAATTTCATGATTTCTTTATTTATAATAGCTGAGTAGCATTCCATTGTGTAAATGTACAACAATTTCTCCATTTGTTCCTCCACTGAGGTACATCTAAGTTGTTTCCATATTCTGGCTATTAAGAATAACGCTGCTATGAACATAGTTCAGCAAATGTCCTTGTTGAATGGTGGGGAATCTTTTGGGTATATACCTAGGAGTGTTATAGCTGGATCTTGAGGTAGTGCTATTCCCAATTTTTGAGAAAGCTCCAGATTGATTTCCAAAGTGGTTGTACAAGTTTGCATTCCCATTGGTATTGGAGGAGGGTTTCCCTTTCTACACAGCCTCTCTAGCATGTATTGTCACTTGAGATTTGATCTTAGCCATTTTGACCCGTGTAAAATGGAATCCCAGAGTTGTTTTGATTTGCATTTCCCTGACGACTAAGGATGTTGTGCATTTCCTTAAGTGTTTCTCTGTCATTTGATATTTCTCTGTTGAGAATTCTTTGTTTTGTTCTGTACCCCATTTTTTAATTGTACTATTTGGTTATTCAGAATGACAAATAGGATAGAAAACAGAAGCAGTAGAAAAAAGGAAACAGGATGAAAGCTTACTATAGAGGGTCCTGTGAAAGGCTCCTCCCAACAAGTGATAAAAACTGATACTGAGACTCGCAGCCAAATTTTGGACAGAGTGCAGGGAGTCTTATGGAAGAAGTTGGGGGTGATAGAATATGTAGGAGACAGAAGACCTATAAAGAGATCAACAAAGCTAAAAAAATCTGAGCCCAGGGGGTCCTGCAGAGACTGATGCATCAACCAAGGACCATGCACAGAAATGACCTAGACCCCCTGCTCAGATGTAGCCAATTGGCAGCTCAGTGTCCCAATAAGAAGATCAGGGACTGCCTCTGCCATGAACTCAGATGCTTGTTCTTTGATCACTCGCCCCTGTTGATGAGGTCTTGCCAGGCCACGGAGGAAGAGGACCCAGGCAGTCCTGATGAGGCTTGATAAGCTACGGGCAGATGGCAAAGGAGGAGAACTCCCCCTTTCAGTGGACTAGGAGAAGGGGATAGAGGCAAAGAGGAAGGGAGGGTGGAACTGAGAGGAGTTGAAGGAAGGGGCTTCAACAGGACATATATTGAATAAATTGTGAAAAAATTAAAATTAAAAAAACTTAAAGGATGTAAATTTGGGATGGGTAAGGAAGGGTACTCTGAGAGAAGCTAGAGAGAAAGAGAGAGGAATAAATATAATCAAAATATCATACATGAAATTCTCAAACAATAATTTTCTTTAAAATGAGAATCTGTGTGATGGCTCAGCAGGTAATGGTGTTCACAATCAAGCCTAAAAAATCAGAATTCAATCCTCAGACCCCACAGTGAAAAGAGAAGACTGACTCTTCCGAGATGTCTTTGATGCACACAGGTGCTATGATAAGCACATAAATCTTCCCTGAAATGCAGCATGAATGAATGAACAAATGAACAAATAAAAACAATTGGCATAATCATCTCTATAGCTAGTATAAAGTAGTATACTTGAACAAAACCACATAAAATCCCTAACATGTCCTAATAGTTAGTATGAATTATAAAACATGTACTTTACCCTAAAAAATTATTAGGCTTCCCCAAAATATTTTAAATCTTATATGTAAATATGGAAGTCTAAATTAATAAAATACATTAAGTTAAACTTTTTTAGAATACAAAGGAAATCGCATTCATGTTAAGATCCAGAAAATACCTATATGTCCTCTCAGGAACTTTTTGAAATTGCTTTATATTTTAGTGAACATTCACAGATATGAAGATCCATGGGTATTATTTACAAATTTTAAGTGATAAACACTAAATTAAATAGGTATTGTTATTTTTATAATAGGTATTACAAATCACTTAAATTATAACACCAAAGAGTTCTCATTATTGAGCTCATATTGAAATTTTATTGATGTGTCATTTTAAATGTTTAGCCCACACTTCATATAGCTATATTTGGTAATCACCTTCATTAGCAGTGCTCAGTTTGTAATTTTAAATCTCCATTCACAAAGCAAATGAAAACTTAAGTTCCTTGGGGATTGCAAGGATGTCTGCAGGAGTCTTCCTTTGCCAAGATTTTTGTTGTTGTTGTTGTTGTTCATTTGTTTCTTTCATTAAAAATAACCCCAGAGGTCTTCATTTTTTAAGTTGTTCATTCCATAATTGTTCTCCAAAAGTTTATTCAATATTGGCTCATCCATTCTGTTCAAATACTAATATATATTTTAGTAACCCATGTGAATGAATGGTGTTGACCATATGAATGAAAATTTCAATTATGAAGCTCATTTTCCCACATACCCATTATCTATATAGAGAGTAGTTATTGCTACTTACTATATTCAAGGCTATACATACAGCCATACACATACACGGCTTATACATGCCTGTGTATAACTAGATCCTTATGTAAAGTATATAACTTTTAGTTTATATGATCTTAGAAGGGATCTTGCTTTAGGTTTTAAGAAATATAGTTGTCATGTGACCAGTTATGGGGTGATGTGAGCAAATATCTATTTACTTCAGAGAAGGCACAATGGCAAACCAAAGAAATGATTCCACCCAAGTCCAAATGTTAGAGCTATAGGCTCGGCTGGTGTCCCTCACAAGAGCATTGGTGGCGGGTTTCAAAGGCAACTGTGTCACCATAAAGCCCATCACTGAATGGATGTTACAGAAATTGTATTCCTGGAGCTTCCACATGAGCTTGAAGGCATTTTCCTGAAAAGTGTTCTTCCCAGCAACTGTACTCTGTGTATGACCTAGGGGAGAGGTCTCATGAGGCTCTGACTTTCTGTGCTTCCTGTGTCTCTGGAACCTCACTTCTTTATCCATAGGGAGTATTTCTATTTGGAGGAAATGTCTATGACAACAGTGACGTAGCACTGTTATGTGCTACTGAGTAGGAAAGATGAAATGACATAAATTATAGCAAAGGCACTAGAAAGTAGCAAGTTTTGTTTTCCAACAACTAGCAAAGCTGTTAGTCATTTACATTTTATAAATAATGGATGGAGGAATGTATTGCCCAAAAGTCAAAGGTGAGCAGTTGGCAGAGACATAGGCTATCTTCATGTACCCAAATCCCCAGTTTGTGCTGCACATGACACAAAAAGAGCATTATATAACACACACCAGGATCTCCACATGTCTGGAAGAGAACAATAAAGGCTAATCTTTTGGGGCTAGGAGGAAACACACTCTGATAGTCTGATAGCTGACATCGTTTTTTTTGTTTGTTTGTTTTTTGTTTTTTGTTTTTTTGGTTTTTTTTTTTAGAGAAAGCAAGTCTGTGTTCTATGTTTCTCAAATAAGCTAGCTGAGTTGGGGGATTGGTTTGGGGGTGGGGGAATGGGCAGCAGAGACTTTTGCACCAACCAAAGATCATGCATGGAGAAGACCTAGACCCCCTGCTCAGATGTAGCCTAAAGCAGCTCAGTCTCCATGTGGATTCCCTAGCAAGGGGAGTGGGGGCTGTCTCTAACATGGACTCTGTTGCCTGCTCCTCGATCACTTCCCTCTGGCAGGGAAGTCTTGCCAGGCCACAGAGGAAGAGGATGCAGTCAGTCCTGATGAAAACTGATAGGCTGGAGTCAGTTGGGAGGGGAAGAGGGCTCCCCATTTTTGAAGACTAGGGGAAATAGACTGGGGGAATAGGGAGAGAGAGTGGGAATGAGAATAAACAACGGAGGAGGCTTTGACCAAGATGTAAAGTGAATAAAGTTTTTAAAAGGTTATAAGTAAAAAATGGCAGAAAGACTTAAAAGCCATCAGGATTTACATGATCTTAGATCAAATTCAATATAATTCAATATAAAAAGGCTATTTTGTGTCAAGGTCAGAGGGAATGGGGAGGAGGACCTCCCTTATCAGTGGACTGGGTAAGGGACATGGGAGAAGAGGTAGCAAGGGTGGGATTGGGAGGGGCCAAGAGAGGGGGCTACAACTGGACTACAAAGTTAATAAATTGTAATAAATAAAATAAAAACATTTTAATTTGAATAATAAAACGAATATATTAAGGAATGGTGGGTATTAATGTCATAATTAACAAGTTTTGTGAAAAGATATAAAGTACGATATTATTTTGCTTGGTGCATGAGAAGAAAATGCTTTGAATATGATTACCACAATATGCTACTCCAATAAACCTACTGCAGTGGAGAAAGAATGACCTTCTGTTTATATAATCTACTGATTATCATGGTACTAATTCTCCCTGCTGCCATTAGCCATATGATGAGATTAAAGCACTTTTGATGAGATTCCACTGAAGACATGATTGGGAAGCAGTACACATATTAGCTTTGGGAGTAAGTCAGGGTATAATCACACTTTTGGATAAGCACTAAGATATTATCCATAGTGATCTGTAAGACAGAAGCATGAAATTTTTAGCTATTAGCTACGATTTCCATTTTATTGCCTTTTCCTTTAATTTGTTTTACAAAGAAAGAAAGAGGAAAGAAGGAAGGAAGGAAGAAAGGAAGGAGGGAAGGAAGAAGAAAAATAATGTTTCAGAACATGCTTCAAGAATAGACTTTTGTGAGGAGAATTCTGAGTGGTTGTGAGAAAAGTCCAAAAAACATGAAAAGAATTTTGTGACCTTACTTTCTTCAAAAATATAAAATTGTTCTTGGAGTAAGCTTTCATGTCCCTCTCAGGCAAATTAGGTAAGAATCAATTTATTTCAGATTACTCATTACAACTTGTAGGCTTTGATTTTTAAAACCTACGTTATTTGGGGTTCCAGAATGCCTCCCCCCTCCCTTCAAAACTCCAAACCTAGGTAAGAGAAAAAGAAAATTAGTAGGGATAGAGGATGTAGACATCTTTAGACTTAGTTCCTTGGGACAATTCTACTCACCGATGTCAGGATTCTAGCATGAACAGCAAACAGCAAACAGGAGCAGCAGAACATAGTAGCAGCAGCCTCCTTGAAACATTCTCTGAAGAGTTGCTCTCTAGGAGTGCCTCGGAATACCCACTCCCTCTCTCTCCGGGCTCTTATTTATATCCTCTTAGAGTCTGTACAAGGACATTTTTCAGCTGATGAAAACCACTCCCCACTGCCATGTGAAGCAGTTTCCCGCTAACAAAGCCCACGTGCCCTCTCATGACGTTATCAGCTGTGGATAAGCTAAAAGCTTTTCCACTTCCCACACTTGGGATTACAAAAAAAGAAATTACATAACATAACTTGAGTTTTTTTTAAACAATTCTTTTTTTATTAATTTATTTATTTTAATCTCAATAACAGGTTAGGTACTTTGCATCCCAGGCTTAGCCTCCTCCCTCATTCCCTCCCACCCTCCCACTCCCTCCCTCATCTCCCTCCTCCCCGCACGCTCCAAGTCCACCAAGAGGGGAGGACCTCCTCCCCTTCCATCCAAACCCAGCTCATCCTGTCTCCTCAGGGCTGGCTGCAATGTCCTCCCCTGGGATCTAGCCAGTCTGTCACTCCCTGGCTTGTATGGGGGAGGGTCAAAGAGTCAGCCATCAAGATCATGACTGAAACAGTCCCTGTTTCCCTCACTAGGGTCTTCAGTCTGACACCAAGCTATCATGGGCCCCATCTGAGCGGGGGTTCCAGGCCATATCCACACATGGTCCATGATTGTAGAAACCGAGTCATACAAGACCCCTGTAACCTGCTCAGGTTGGTCTTTGTGGAGCTCTTGTACTCCCCAAGTCTCACCAACCTCCTCCAGATCTATCATTACTTCTCATCCTCTGCCAAAGTCTAGATCGAGAGTCTTTTCTTTTTTTTAATATATTTATTTTTATCTCAATCACAGGTTAGGTACTTTGAATCTCAGGCATAGCCTCCTCCCTCATTCCCTTCTACCCTCCCACTCCCTCCTCATCTCCCTCCTCCCCGCCCCCTCCAAGTCCACCAACAGGGGAGGACCTCCTTCCCTTCCATCCAACCCCAGCTTATCCTGTCTCCTCAGGGCTGGCTGCAATGTCCTCCCCTGGGATCTAGCCAGTCTGTCACTCCCCGGCTTGTATGGGGGAGGGTCAAAGAGTCAGCCATCAAGATCATGACTGAAACAGTC
>JAQQSO010006834.1:0-11044 GCA_028658305.1 Pachyuromys duprasi
ATGTATTACTTGAGCTTTTTCTTTTAAGATTTATTTATTATTTATACAATATTCTGTGTGCATGTGTGCCTGCAGGGCAGCAGAGGGCACCACATCTCATTATGGTTATGAGCCACCATGTGGTTGCTGGGAATTGAACTCAGGACCTTTGGAAGAACAGCCAGTGCTCTTAACCTCTGAGCCATCTCTCCAGCCCTCTTGAGCTTTTTCTTTGGTTCTTTTTGTTTGTTTGTTTGTTGGACTGTTTTGTTCTAATGTGGTTTGTTTGCTTTTGTTTTATATAACAACAGCAATCATAAATATTCAGATGCCTGTTTGTACTCTAATGATAGACAAAAAGAGAGTTGGGTGTGTGGGTAGGGAAGTAGGGAGGATCTGGGAGCAGTTAAGGGAGGAAAGCTATAGCCAGTATGTATTGTATTAAAAATGTATTTTCAATAAAGAGACTCATAACAGAATAAAGCAGAAGTATAATCCATTGAAAGATAAGCAACTTTAATGCTGTTTTATATAAAATGACTATTTGTTCCCCTTTCAAAAAATTTTATTAAATGTGTTCCTTGACAATTAAAAAGAAAAAAGATTGAAGCCTGACTGTGTTAGCACATGTCTTTAATCCCAGTACTCAGGAGGTAGAGGCAGGCATGTTTCTGTCTTTGAGGCTATCCTTGTCAAAAGAGTGAGCTCCAGAACAGCCAAGGTTTTATAAAGAAACCCTGTCTTGAAAACCAACCAACAAATCAACCAACCAACCAACCAACCAACAACCAACCAACCAAACAGAATATATTGAAAATATAAACTTCTGATTGCAAAAGCTCACTGGAACAGATTTTACAGATTGTGCAGATTTTAGCATATGTCCAATATATTATATATTAGACGTGTCTAATTATATATAATATAATATACATTAGACATGTCTAATATCCACTCATAAGTGAATATGTACCATGTGTATCTTTCTGCTTCTGGGTTACCTCACTCAGGATGATCTTTTCTAGTTTCTACCATTTGCCTGCAAATTTCACTATTTCCTTGTTTTTAATTGCTGAGTAGTATTCCATTGTGTAAATGTGCCACAATTTCTGTATCAATCCCTCAAACAACCCAGGTGTCCCTCAACTGAGGAATGGATACAGAAATTGTGGTACATTTGTTGATTGTTGATCTTAGAGCCTGTGCTGTTGGTGTTCTGTTCAGGACGTTGTCTCCTGTGCCAATGAGTTCAAGGTTCTCCACTTTTTCTTCTAACAGGTTTAGTGCATCTGATTTTATGTTGAGGTCTTTGATCCACTTGAGCATATAGTTTTGTGTAGGGTGATAAATATGAATCTATGTGCATTTTTCTACATGTAGATATCCAGTGAGACTAGCACTATTTGTTGAAGATGCTATCTTTATGGTTTTGGCATCTTTGTCAAAAATCAGGTGTTCATAAGTGTGTGGGGTTATTTCTGGGTCTTCAATTTGATTCCATTGATCCACCAGTCTGTTTCTATGCCAGTACCATGCAGTTTTTATTACTTTTGCTCTGAAGTACAGCTTGAGATAATGGATGGAGATACCTCCAGAAGATCTTTTATTGTAGAGGACACCTAAAGAAGCTAAGCAAGGAGGAGTACCCTGAGTAAAATGTTTAATACTCATTCAGAAAGGCAAATAGGATAGACATCAGAAGAGGGAGAAAACAAGTAACAGGACAGGAGCCTACCACAGAGGGCCTCTGAAAGACTCTACCCAGTAGGGTATTAAAGCAGATGCTGGGACTCAGAGCCAAACTTTGGGCAGAGTTCAGGGAATCTTACGAAGGAAGGGGAAATAGAAAAACCAGGAGTGAAGAGGGACTCCACAAGGAGACCAAAAGAACCAAAAAATCGGGGCACAGGGATCTTTCTGAGAATGATACTCCAACCAAGGACCATGCATGGAGATAACCTAGAAAGCCTGTTCAGATGTAGCCCATGGCAGCTCAGTGTCCAAGTAGGTTTCCTAGTAAGGGGAACAGGGACTGTCTCTGACAAGAACTCAGTGGCTGGTTCTTTGATCACCTCCCCCTGAGGGAGGAGCAGCTTTACCAGTCCACAGAGGAAGACAATGCAGCCATTCCTCATGAGACCTGATAGGCTAGGGTCAGATGGAAGGGGAATAGGACCTCCCCTATCAGTGGACTGGGAGAGGGGCATGGGAGGAGAAGAGGGAGGGAGGGTGGGATTGGGAGAGAACAAGGGAGGGTGCTACAGCTGAGAAACAATGTGAATAAATTGTAATAAATAAACAAATGAAAAATTTTCTTGGACAATTTCATACAAGTATATAATATGTTTTGATCACGTTCACTTACCATTATATCTGATTATTCTCTGTGCCTGCTGAACTTTTATTTTTCATAACAATTCCCCTTTTGTCCTATTGTTGTTTGTTTTGATTATTTTTAGCATCCCGCTGGCTGAGTTTAATTAGGGTTGTTTACCTTAGCATGGCAATAGGGTACTCTACAGGATCTAGACTCATCTACCAGAGCTTCAACCTTCAATGAGTGTTGACCTGAGTCATCTTTAAAAATTTTATTTCTGCTTACCAAATAATTGAAGAAGAAAATAACTGCTGTCAGAAGTCTTCAATGGACTCTTGCTTTTAATAAATATTTGTTTGTTTGGATATTATTCTATAAAATTGTGCTGATACCTTAAGGTTTGTTTCTAGAATCACAAATATATCAGATAAATATTCTTATATTCTCATGCCCTATTGCTCACTTCAGTCCTTGAAAGTCTTGAATATACCTATTAGGAATTAACAGCAGTGAACATTCATGTATTTCATTTAAATGTGTGCTGACATCTATTTTTCTATTTTGTAGCATCTATTAATCATGTGTTATTTTCTTCTGTCATTATTAGTTATACTCCAAAGCTAAAATAAAATTTTAAATAAATGAGTACCATGTTCATAATTAAAATGAATATTGTTATATTATCTGCTAGTTTTGTTTTATCATACTCAACCACAGTGCCTCCCCCTTCCACTTCTTCTACTTCCCCGTCCCCCAGCCTCACCCCTCCTTCCATTTCCTCTTCAGAAAAGAGCAAGCCTCCAAAAGACGATAATCAAACAGGAAAAAACAAGATACAGCAAGACAAGGCAAAAGCCATCATCATATCAAGGCTGGAAAAAGCAACCCAATAGGAGGAAAAGGGCACAGGAGCAGAAAAAAGAGTCACAGAGTTACACTTTACACCTGCTCCCACTGTTAGGAGTCCCACAAAACACCAAGCTAATAGCCATCACATATGCAGAAGATCTGGTGCAGACTATGCAAGCCTTGTGCTTGCCTTTTGGGTCTCTGTGAGCCCTGCTTAGTTGATTTAGTGGGTTATGCTCTCTTGTTTTAGCATATTTTAAAACCTATTCTTCAAGAAAACTATAATAAAGGTGAGCATGCTGAGTAATCACATGCACTTAGATGCTAAAGCAGGAGTGTCATGAGTTTGAGGTAAGTCTGGACTGTGTAGAGAGCTTTTGATTAGTATTGACTACAGTGAGACCCCTTTTTAAAAAACCAAACCAAACCACAAACAAACAACAAAAGATGAATATAATCAGAATCCTAAGCAGACAAAGTCCAATGTTATGTGATGGAGTTTTAAAGAAATTGAAAGGTGAAATTGATTACATATGAAAGATATTTTCAAATATTTGTAAGGTTGGCATATGAAAGATATTTTATTAGTTCTTCTTGATTTCACATTGCAAAAGTAGACCTATGATTAGAAGTTAATGAAAACAGACTTTTCATTAGAATTTTATAATACACCTGTCAAATCATAGGTATTTTAAATCAGGAGCTCATCTGTTCCCCATCAAGACCGATCACGGATGACCACCTACAAGGAAGTATGCAGAGGACATTTCTGCTAATGGATGTTTTCAGTTTGTTTCTTTCTTCCATGGACACCTCTGATAGAAATTTGAGTCTTCATATGCTCTGGTAATAAGATCTAAACAATCTTCTGGCTGTCCTTGTAGACTCTAGAACTTGCTTTTGAGTTCTGGCTTATTTGTGTTTGCTTAATTTTACACGGGACCACTCTCTCTTTTTCTGCCCATGTTGTAGACTTCAAGATACAACATTAAAGCACAGGAAGGTAAAGACTGCTGAATGAGCTGCTATGATAGTGTGAGGTCAAAATCCCATAACAGTTCCCTCAGTTTTTATTTCCTAGAGGTCATGCTGCCTCATGATACCCAGACTGATCAGTCAAGTAATTCTGCTTTCTTATTCTCCTGTACTTTCAGGAAAATCTGGAGCCAGTAATAACTGAGACCATGGGGAGAGAAAATCATTCAGTGGAGTCTGAGATTGTGCTGATGGGATTTGGCAGTTCTTTGGAGATATGCCTTGTCCTCTTCTTTGTATTCTCTGTGTTCTATTTGGCAGGCATTTTAGGAAATTTCTTAGTTGTACTCACAGTGATGTCTGACCCCCATTTGCACTCTCCCATGTACTTCCTGCTAGCCAACCTCTCCTTTATTGACATGTGCGTTTCCTCGGTTACAGTTCCCAAGATGATTTCTGATCTTTTAAAGGAGAGAAAAATTATTTCTCTTCAAGGCTGCATCGCTCAGATGTTCTTCATTCATGTTCCTGGAGGTACAGAGATGGTGCTGCTCATAGTCATGGCCTATGACCGTTACATCGCTATCTGTAAGCCCCTCTACTACCTGACCATCATGAACCAGAGGACATGCATTTTATTCTTAGTTTTGACTTGGACTATTGGAATCACACATTCACTGATCCAAATTGCATTTGTGGCAAACCTTCAGTTCTGTGGCCACAGTGAAGTGGACAGCTTTTACTGTGATCTTCCTCAGTTTATTAAGCTTGCCTGCACAGTGACATACAGGCTGGATCTCATGGTCACTGCCAACAGCGGCTTCATCTCTCTAGGAACATTTTTCATTTTGATGATCTCCTATGCCTTTATCCTGGTCACTGTTTGGCAGCATTCTTCTGGAGGCTCATTGAAGGCTCTCTCTACCTTGTCAGCTCACATCACAGTGGTAGTATTATTTTTTGGTCCATGCATCTTTGTGTATTCGTGGCCTTTTCTCACAGTGCCTATAGATAAATTCCTCGCCATATTTGATGTGATAATCACCCCATTTCTGAACCCTGTAATCTATACTTTTAGGAACAAAGAGATGAAGGTAGCAATGAAGAGGATACTCAGCCAAATGCTGAGTTCCCAGAAGCTGTTTTAAGAGTGTGTCATCAACAAAGACAAGTGTCTTTAACATTCCTCAAGTTACAGACAATAATCTAAAGACAAGCAGCTCTGTACGTGCTTTATTTACTAGGTAAATTGACAGCACACAAGATTTTCTTGATGTACTTACTGCTCATAAACACAAAAGGTGTATTCATTTTTATGTAATGTGCTAGAGTAAAATGTATTAGTGTGAAACTCTTTTATTTTTTTTACCCTCTCCTTGATAAAGAGGGCTCTGACTGGATCTGTTACATAATACCATTATACGCTTGGAGAAAGCACTTTTCTTTTTAGATTTTTGTTTTTGTATTTTTATGCACAATAGAAACTGTTCTGCAAATATGAGAAAATTTTCAATTACTACAATTTTTTAGAAAATACGTTTTTAAATGAAATAGAATTACATCACTTTCTCTCTCCTTTTCCTTCCTCTAGCCCCTCCCAGGTGCCCTTCTTTTCAAACTCCTTTCACCATCTCTAGCCAATAGCATCTTTTTCTTTGATTACTATTAATATGTGTGTGTGTATACGCATAACTTTACATACAATTGGCTGAATCCATTTGTTTGATTTTTTTAAAATTTGAGACTCTGGGTACGGCATTGTGGAAGTAGCTGTGATAAATGAGAAAATCAATGAGCAGAGGGCACACTAAAGCAGTAGTGTATGGCTTACTCTTAAATGTATATTGCCCGTGCATGAGAAAAAATAAACAGGTCATGATTTTAAAATTACCATTTTTTATTTTTGAGAAAGGGTCTCTTTTCACAGTTCTGCTGCCCTGGAGCTCACCATGTAGACAGGGATGTCCTCAAACTCCACCAATCTTTGCCTCCTGAATGCTGCAATGAAAGGTGTATGCCACTACCTCCAGTCCTTAAAATTATTATTTTTTTATGTTTATCATAGTATCATCCTGAAATTGAATCATTGCATTACAGCTTCTTATATATATCAGCCAGTGCTTATAGCGAGTATAGATTAAGCCTTTAAATCACTTCACTCCCTTTATAAACTGTGTTCCAGCAGTGTCAGGGGGGTTAGGACAGAAGAGATCTGGTAAGGAACAAGGATGGTGCTAAACTTACTACTTCCATGTGCTTGTCCCTAACTGCATGGCTATAACTTACCTGTCATTTCTAAGAGACACAGTCTCACAGCAGACTTCCTGTTCCTCTGGTTCTTGCAATCTTTCCACCCTCTCTCCTGTGAGATTCTCGGGGCCTTAGGTGCAGAAGTTGTGTTGTAGATTCATCCACTGTAGCTGCGTACTCCAAAATTAGTTGTTCTTTGTGTTACAACCAGGTGTGGCCTTCTTTACTGGTCTCCATCTACTGAAAAGAAAAGCTTCTTTGATGAGGGGTAAGAGCTACCTTTTACTATGGGTATAAGGACGCGTTTTAGAGCGTAGTAAGGAATTATGATAGGCATAGTAAAGTGGCAGTAATAGGCTCTGCTCTGAGATCTAAGGTGACCTCACTAGCCCTGTATAGTTGAATAGGATTTATAGCACCTGATATGATTTCCTTCCTGTTCAGTGGGCTTTCAGTCCAATTAGACATCTGTTTGTTACTTCCAAGATATGAGTGCACCTTTAGCGATATCTCAACATGCTAGTCATTGCTATAGTCAATAGGTATCACAGCTGATTAGGATTATTGATTATTTCCCCTCATTTGGCAGCTTGCCTGTCACCTCTGGCACTATGAAAGGTAGAATACAGAAAGGAAGTTGTCAGGTTAGATCCAGTTCTCCTGAGTCCTGTGTCAAACATGTATGGCATCTTCAGCAATAAAGACTTACCTTCAATCTCTGAAGGGCAGCCCAGGACAACAGCAATAGAATATCCAAATATAAAGGACTCATGTTTCTTCTCATGGTCAGACTGAACATTATAAACAATTTTCTAAATTTTCTGGCACAAAATGTAGAATATAATATATATTCAATGTATTTTTATCAACTAAATTTCTATTTGCAAATTATGTAAGTTGATCACTTTGATCATATTGAAGTGAGCCACTGAAGAGACCTGTATGATGGTTCACGCCTATAATACCAACATGTGGAATGGAGAGGCAGGAAGAAACTGCTGTGTGTCTAGGTTAGTAGTTTTCAACCTTCTTAATGCTGTGACCCTTTGATGCAGCTCTTCATGTTGTGGTGACCTCCAACCATAAAATTACTGTCATTGCTACTTCATAACTGTAATTTTGGTACCATTATGAATCATAATGTAAATATTTTTGGAGATGTAGGCTTGCTGAAGGGGTTGCAAACCACACACAGGTTGAGAAACAATGGTTTAGGTCAAAAGGGAGTTTCATACATTTTAACCCCTCCTTCATGAAGGATGCTAAACTTTTGTGTGAAGAGGTTAAAAAGTCTGAGTTAGTGAAAGAAAAAGCTGAGATTAGAAGTCATATATTGTGGATCTCATATATCCATGTCACTAAATCAAAACAGATACTATCTGAGAAATTATTGCTAGAATCACAGATTCTATCTGAGGAATCATGGTGACATCACATAAAACTTCTGGCATTTCTTTCAGATACTTATTTTATTCACTTACTTAAAAATGATTGCAAGGGCTCTAGAGATGGCTCAGTGATTAAGAGCATTGGTTGTTCTCAGCACCCACTGGTTGGCTCACAACCATCTATAACGTTATCTGGTGGTATGCAAGTGCACATACAGACAGAGCACTCATGTACATAAAATAATAGTTCTACTTCCAGACCCAGCTATAGCACTTTTGGGCATTTATTCAAAAGATGCTCCACCATACACAAAGACGTTTGCTCAACTATGTTTGTAGTAGCTTTGTTTGTAATAGCCAAAAACTGGAAACAACCTAGATGTTCCTCAACCAAAGAATGGATACAGAAATTGTGGTACATTTTCACAATGGAATACCATTCATCTATCAAAAACAAAGAAATTATGAAATTTGCAGGCGCAAAGATGGATCATCCTAAGTGAGGTAACCCAGACCCCAAAAGACTCACACGCTAAGTACTCATTTATAAGCAGATATTAGACCGATCATACAGGATAAGCATACTACAATCCATAGACCCAAAACAGCTAAGAAACAAGGAAGGCCCAAGGGAGGCTGCTGGAAAATAAATAAATCTTTAAAAATCAATCAAAAAATGATTGCAAGAATTGGGATTGGTTAAAAAGAAGGAAATCATGAAATTTGCAGGCAAATGGTGGCATCTAGAAAAGATCATCTTGAGTGAGGTATCCCAGAAGCAGAAAGACACACATGGGATATACTCACTTATAAGTGGATACTAGATCTATAAGATAGGATAAACATCCTAAAATCTGTACACCTAAAGAAGATAACAAGAAAGAGGACCTGGGTTAAGATGATCAATCTTCACTTAGAAAGACAAACAGGATGGACATTGGATGTAGGAGAAAACAAGTAGCAGGACAGGAGCCTACCACAGAGGGCCCCTAAAAGACTCTACTTAACAGTGTAGCAAATCGGAGGTTGAGACTCATAACCAAACCTTGGGCAGAGTGCAGGGAATCATATGAAAGAAGGGGGAGTTAGTATGACCTGGAGACAATAGGAGCCCCACAAGGACCAAATATATCTGGGCACAGAGGTATTTTATGAGACTGTTTCTCCAACCGAGGACCATATAACCTAGAATCCCTGCTCAGCTGTAGCCCATGGCAACTCAGTATCCAAGTGGGTTCCCTAATTATGGGAACAGGGACTGTCTGTGACATGAACTCAGTGGCTGGCTCTTTGACCTCTTCCCTCCCCTGAGAGAGGAACAGCCTTGCTAGGCCACAGAGGAGGACATTGCAGCCAGTCCTAATGAGACCTAATAAGCTAGGATCAGATGGAAGGGGAGGAGGACTTCCCCTATCAGTGGACTTAGAGAGGGGCAGGTAGGAGATGAGGGAAGGAGGGTGGGACTGGAAGGGAATGAGGGAGGGGGTTACAGCTGGGATACAAAGTGAATCAACTGTAACTAATATAAAAATAAAAATTTAATTAAAAATATTAAATTTTCCCTAAAAGAAAGAAAAAAAAGAATTGGGATTGGATTTAATTGTTAGATGTGCAAAATTAGGTATCTCATTTGTTGTCTCCAAGTCTTTTATTATTTTTAAAAGAAGTTTATTGCATTTATTATATATATGTTAGTGTTTGTAAGACATGTGTACACTGTAACATGTGTTATAGTGAATGTTGGTAGTCAGAGGACAACTTTTGGGGTCAGGTCTCCCCTGTCACCACTGGAACCAGCTACTGAAGTCAGGTATGAACTCAGGTCTTCCAGTTTGGCCTCAAGGGCCTGAACCTGTTGAGCCATCTCCCTGGCCTTTGAGTCATTTTTCAAAAAAAAAAATGTTCTTTGTGTTGGAAGAGTCTTGTGCATTGTGTTTTCAGATGCTGATTCCAGTGCCCTGACATCTGGTTACTGCCTGCCCTGGGCATCATTATAAATGTTGAATCATTTCCTGTATCCATGTAACGTAAGGAATGTCTCCCAATTATCCCCAATTGGTAAATAAAGGTGCTGGAGCCTGTGACTGGGTAGAAGAGAGGTAGGCAGGGCTTAGGTTCCTGGGCTTGGGATCTCAGAGATGAAAGAGGAGAAAAGAAAAGTCATCATGGAGCAGGGTGGGCAATGAGCATGTGGCCATGAGGACCGGCTGATGGAATAGAAGCAGCCCAGACAGGACAACTTATTGACAAGTAACTTGGGATGTGTATCTTGGAGATAACAAAATAGCTTAGAGGGTTGGTATCTGCCCTGCTCCAGTAATTTATAAAATAAATCATGGTCTTTCTGTGTCAATTCTTTTGGAGGCTAACTGGGTTAAGGAAAAACCAATGCTTTATTAATCCAATGTTACATTTTTGGTGCTTCATATTTGGGGCTTAGAATCTAAGCTGAGCTGAGAGGAAGTACTGGGTAGAGGCACTAAATCTCCCTGAATCCAGGCTGAGTAGTAGCACCAGTTCAGTGCAGCACAGCAACACAAGCTGCACAGAGCCAAAAAACAGAGCGGTTTCAGCTTGTACTACCAGCGACGACTTCTTCCAAGCACAGCCAGAGATGAGAGAGCCAACCCCTGAGTTCATGCAGGAGACATCTCCTGTTCCCCATACTAGGGAATCCACTTGGAGACTGAGTCTATGGGCTACATCTGAGGAGGGATTTTAGGTCTCCATGCATGGTGCTGGTACCAGTCTCTGCAGTGCCAACCACCGAGGAAGACAACAGAACCAGTTCTGATGAGACTTGATATGCTAGGGTCAGATAGAAGGGGAAGAGGACCTCCCCTATCAGTGGACTAGGGAAGGGATATAGGAGGAGAAGAGGGAGGGAGGGTGGGACTGGGAGAGATGAGGGAAGGGGCCACAGCCAGGATACAAAGTGAGGTGTAATCTTCCCCTGGCATGGTCTGTTCTGAAAGAGAATGCCTCACTCTCTTGTGCCCTTTTAAAATTATTTTTTAATTTTTAATTTTTTAAATTTTTTAAAAATTTCAATTATTACTATTATTACAATTTATTCATTTTGTATCCTGGCTGTGATACATGCATACTTACAAACACTCATATATATATATATATGTATAAAATAAGTGTAATAAATTTATTATTTTTTAATTTTTTTTATTTTTTATTTTTTTGTTATCAATCACAGGTTAGGTACTTTGCATCCCATGCGCAGCCCCCCCCACACTCCCTCCCACCCTTCCCAACCCTCCCTCATCTCCTCCCC
>JAQQSO010006835.1:0-11043 GCA_028658305.1 Pachyuromys duprasi
AAAAAAGAAAAAGAAAAAAGTGATCTAGTAAGCTGAGGCAAGAACCCCTCACAGGACATTAACAGAAGGCAGATCTCTCCAATTTGGATTTGCTTTTGACCCATGTGCTCCAGGTAGGAAAGATTATCCAGTATTCTGCACACTGGCTTCTTTCATGTTAATCTTGGTATTCCAATCGCTACTCTGCCACATTTATTTTACAAAGTATAGACAGTAAGTATGTGTTTCATTTGATTCCAGAGGTTACTTACACTAATGCCTGACATGCTTAGCCCCTTAACTGTTGTATGGGACACTGATGTCCTGGGAATAGGAATGCCATAATTGCATTTAGAAATCATGTGTCTAATGCCTGGCTTCCTGTGTTTACTGCAGTTTGTAACATAAGCAGGCAAGGTCTGCTGAAGGCTTCAGCTACTTTAGCTGACTGTCCTGTTACTCCAGTTTAGCCTGATTTCATGGGATGAAGCAGAATGAACACCATGACTCCTGGCTGTCAAGAGTGAAAAATAGCTGGAAATTAGACAAACAGCTTCATTGCTGAGATTGTTTCCGGGCTGAAAGTTCTTCCAACAGCTGTTTGTTTTGGACATTGACCTGCTTTTTTTCCCCCCTGCTTTAGAAAGAGAATGCAGGATGGTTATTTCTGAATTCAGGAAGAACTCCTAGCCTTCCACTATTGTGGTCTTTTGGCTTCTTTGACAACTAGACTGAAGGGATTTTCCTGTGTTCCCTCCTCCCCCCACCCCGACCTGGACCTCTTTCTTTTCAAAGATCAAACTCAGGCTGCCGCTGTGGGAAGAAAACAAAAGTAGGAACTCTAGAATATTACAGCAAGGACTATGTAAAATTTATTTTGCAGACGCTAACTTATTGAACAGGAGAGAGAGAATGAGAATGTGAGAAAAAAATTTTGTCTTCTTGAAAGTTAGTTTGAAATTTATTGTCTGTTTTTCTTTCTTTTTTAAAGTCTAGATGACTGCTAGTTTTGCTTAAAGTGTGTGTGTGTGTGTGTGTGTGCGCACGCGCGCGCGTGTGTCTGTTTCTGGAAATACTAAAGCTGGAGTCTACCAGACTGAGGTTAGGAGCATTTTCTTTGGCAATAAGAAGGTACTTTTATAGAAGCCATGCCTGTCCTTGGGGTTGCTTCAAAACTGAGACAGCCAGCTGTTGGGTCAAAGCCTGTTCACACTGCTCTTCCGATACTGAATCCTGGCACTGGTGTGTCACGGCACTGTTCTTCAAGACCTTTGGAATTTGCTACACCGGAGTGCTCCATGCTTTCTTGTCAGCTCACATTAAAATCAACCTGTGAGTTTGGAGAGAAGAAAGCCCTGCAGGGAACAGCCAAGGAGAGCGAAGACAGCAAGGTTAGTAGCTGAAGGTCACACAGACTTAAAAAGCTCAAAGAAAAATTTATTTTTAGGTGTACCTTAAACTTTGTGAGATGGTGACTCTTAACAGAAAGCTGGTAGAAGTAGGGGTAGAATTATGAGAGACCATGCATTTACCTTGCAAGCTGTATTTTATCCCATAGTTGCAAACGTCGTGAACAATACTCTGAATATGCATACATGATAACCAGTATTCTTATTGATGGAATGCTTAATTACTTATTAATATAGTCGCTCTAGATACTGCTGTCATTGACATTCGTAACTAATCACAGACCTAAGGAAAAGGGAGCCCGCGTTCATATATTTAACCTGTAAAGGGAGATCTCTCTGTAAAACCCCATGCATGCACCCCTGCTTCTCTAGAAATGTCATTCTTTGAAGGCTGGGGTGCTCACTGCTTAACTTATCGTAATGTGAAGAAACATGAAGCGCTGTCCTTCTCACTGTAAATTTGTCTGCATTTCTGTTTGCAAATTGAAACCCTGCTGTTTTTCTTACTGCTGATTTCACTTTTCAGCCATTTACTTTCTGATATTTTGTGAGCTCTTGACTGCTGAGCCTTCTTCAGTTGTTTGCTCCAGAGGCACAGTGCCCTGCAGCTGAGCCCTTTAGCTGTGAATCCATCTAAACCAATGGTTCTCAAACTGTGGGTGGCAGCCCTTTGGGAGAATCGAATGAGCCTTTCACAAGGGTCACCTAAGACCATGGAAAACACAGAGATTTACATTATGATTCACAACAGAATCAACATTACAGTTATGAAGTAGCATCGAAAATAATTGTATGGTCGGGGGTCACCAAACATGAATGGTATTAAAGGGTCACAGCATTAGGAAGGTTGAGAACCACTGTCAAAACCTTCATAAGTATTACTTGCATTAAATATGGCATTGGTCTTACCAAGTTCACCATCTCATCTCTGACTTGCTGGGAAATAATGGCATATTACTTACTTATACACAAATGTTTGTTCTTTTAAAAATTCTTTATTAATTACACTTTATTCACCTTATATACCCCTGTAGTTCCCTCCTTCCTCCCTTCCCAATTCCTCCCTTCCTCCCCCTTTGGCACCCCTGTCTCTCCCCAAGTCCACTGATAGGGGAGGTCTTCTTTTCCTTCCTTCTGATTCTGGTCTATTAGGTCTCATCAGGAGTGGCTGCATTGTCTTCCTCTGTGGCCTGGTAAGGTTGCTTCCCCCTTAGGGGGAGATGATCAAAGAGCAGGCCAATCAGTTCATGTAAGAGACAGTCCCTGTTCCCATTACTATGGAACCCACTTGGAGGCTAAACTGCCATGGGCTACATCTGTGCAGGGATCTTGGGTTATCTCTATGCAAAACAACAACAACAAAAAATGTTATAAAAAGTAATTGAGGATGGTTTATATACACCAACTAAGTTTATAAATGCAAAAGAAGCTAGCCCTTTTAACTAAATGTCTATTTAATCTATATTCTCCTGTTCAGGATTTTAAAGATGGTCTAGCTCTAGCTTTCTTCATAAAATCTTTAGATACCACCTAACTCATTTACTTTAGTGTGTGTGTTTCTTGTCTGTAAAAATAGCTACAGTGTCTATATTTTCTTTCAGTGTTTAATTATATAGATAATATATAACATTATTATTCCAACAAACAATGTGAATAACTTTAAGGAAGTATAAGATATTAATAAAGTAGAAAATTTTAACTTTATGGAAATATCTTAAAGTGAATACCATACAACTCTATTATATTTTATGCTCATCCAGTTACTTTTCTGGATTCAATAGAAAATTAGATGATCAAGAAATGATTGATCGTAGGTAGGTATATAATAAATAGGTAGGTAGGTAGATAGATACATAGATACAAAAATACATAGATACATAAATAAATGTGTAGATAGATAGAATTTTCTCTGTGAAATGTCACAGTTACCTCATGTGTTTCCTCAAACTTCTACTTTGCTAAAGGACCTTAATTTAAGAGGTGGCCACTGTAACTCTTAGAATTTGGATAGATCACTTTGTTCAAGAAGTGTTAATCAAGCATCTGATATTTTATTTTATTATTTTATGTACATTGGTATTATTACTCCATGCATGTCTGTGTGAGTATGTCAGATCCCCTGGCACTGGAATTACAGACAGTTCTGAACTGTTGTATGGATGCTGGGAATTGAACCTCGGTCCTTTGGAAGAGCAGGCAGTGTTCTTTACTCACCAGCCCCCGCATCTGATATTTCAATTAAAGCCAATGGCATGAAAAGTTGTGGGAATAAACATGCTTGTAGAAATAATTTTACCATGCAGCTTAACAGATTTAAAAATGAATTTTCAAACAAATAGGGAGAATGCTTTGGCAGCATACTAAAATATTTCTATGTGTTATAAAGAAATATGTTTAGAATATTTTAAATTAAAGAACAAGGGAAAATAGCAGGAATGATCAAGGTAGTTATATTAAGCAGAGTTAGACTTGTTTAAATATGGTAAGAAAACTCAACACCACAGTAGTATTAGACAACAGGAAAGATGGTTTCTCAGTCAGGTGGAGAAATCTGGAGATGTGTGGTGAGATGAGAACATTGCCGGAGAACTGTGACCTCTCGATTTTGCCTATAACCTTCATTACTGGCTCCCAACTCTCTGTCCTAAGTGGATTATAGAGTTCCATTCTAGTGAAAATACATAGTCTACTTCATTAAGGCTTTATCATATCCCATTGGCCTACGTATAGTTCCACAGCCTTACCTAGCTGTGAGAGAAGCTGAAAACTGCAGTGTTTATTCTAAGCAGCTATGTGCCCATCTAAAAATTATGGGTTCCATTTCTAAGAGAAGCAGATCCTGGATAGTAACCACAATAAATGGGTGTCATTAAAAAAGCATTTATGTGGAGTATGCAGCTATTCATTGAACCAAGCAGTTTTATAATCTGGCTTGAGAGAACATATCTCTGACCATGTCAGAAATGTCTTCAGTCCAGAATTCTCTGTCCTCGTTTTCCATTGAAATCGATGCCGTCAATCTAGTCATCCAAACTTGAATCCTGATGCCATTGTCTGATGGTTCACTTTGCTGTTTTGTATTCTATGCTTTGCAAGAAGTTGGAGATTTTATTTCACTTCGTATTTTGAATTTGTCCCTGTGTACATATGCTTACCCTTGGGTATTTATTTTGTAATGGTATTACAATTATTTCAAATTCTTTTTCTCTTGTGTCTCTTCACCATTACTCATTGAACACATCTTCCATGCAGCTTAGTCAAACATTCCAAAGGATCTTTCTCCTGCCTCATAATTTCTTTATTCAGGAATTCTAGCCTGCCTCCTGTTGTCCTTTGTTTTACTCTTTCCTGTATGTCTTTCCTGGGTGTCTTGCATTCTTGACACTACTTAGCTCTATCTTTAAACAAATACCATTAGCATTGTAAATAATAATAATACATGATTTGAGGTTTTGAAATTAACTTAATTGCATTTTTTCCTCCTCCCAATCTCTCCTATGTGTGCGCTATGCCCTCCCTCAAGTTCATGGCCTCTCTTTCAGTAATTAATAGATTTTATTTTTGCTTCATATTTTGATGGTACACACACACATGCACCCACATACACACATTAGTTTTTGACTGCATACCATGTACAGTTTGGAAATGTTCCATTAAAATGTCAAAGGCTTACATTTTCCTTTGATGTTTCTTTTTCTCATTTCTTATAAAATCTGAATTTTATAACCTCTCTCCTCATCTGCATTTGTTTTTCCACTTTGGGCTTTTCCTGAAACAAGAAGCAAGATATAACTTTAGATTTGGAAGCTTTGCTTGAGATTCTTGAATTTAAATTTTAGAAAGAAAACTTCTGTTCCCTATACTTTCTACTCTTCCCCACAAAATTATTTCTGTATGATTTCTAGGTTTACCATATTCTACAAATACCACTAACTCTTTACAACTCATTCCAAATGTCAAAAAATGCTTACAAGCAAGCATGATGGAAGTAAAAATAAGGAGAACTTACATCCTTCTGAGAATATCTGAAGATCTTGAAAGAGTTAGTACTTTGTTTTATGCTAATGGTAATCTGTTGTTCCTCTTCAATGATTTCTAAGGATAGCCATGGGAGGAATTACTTCTTTTTCATGTGTTTACAAAGGACTTAAAACAATACTTAAAACAAAAGGCAATCAAATCCATTATTTATGATGAGACACTGGTTAGTTTAAGCTTCAGTACATACATACATATATACATCTATCGATGTATCACATATGTATATATGATTGATATATATATATATGTGTGTGTGTGCATATACATTGTATTCCTTTCCCTTCAAACTATACTATCTTCACTTGTTTCCTAGGTTTGGTATTGTTTTTGAGGTAAGATCTCACTCGTAGCCCAGGATGACCTATAACCCATTGTGTAGACCAGGTTGGTATGGGACTCATGGCAATCTTCTTTCCTCAGTGTCCTGAGAACTGAGATTACATGTGTGAGCCGTCATAACTATATTCTCACAATCAGGAGGGCAATTGTTTTGTGGATTTATAAGGCTGTAAGAAATCTTATGTAAATGGATGATGCAAAAAAAAAAAAGAATCAAAGTCGTTGGTATTTAGTGAGCAAGTAGGACCTGGGTACAGAGGGGGAAAGCAATTTTTAATGAAAGAGTTGTGTAGGCTGTCCAGTGGAAAAGTAAAGGACAATATTTGGAGAGAGTAGCAGGATTAGATCAGTGGAGAATGAACTAATTACATAGACTAGGAGAAGCCTCTTAAGGAGAATTAGACATAATTAACATGGTAATGGTATTTAGATAAGTCATAGCTGAGGGTATCTGAAGCTAATTAGCATTATATAGTCTTGTAATATGCTAGGTAGTGAACCAGGTGTTCATAGGTTATCATATTTAGTTCTCACACTAGTTAGACAACATAGACACTATTATTGTCCTAATTTTACACATGAAGAAACTAAGGTTTAGTAAGTTAAATAAAAATGCCAACCAATTTTTAGTGATATACTGTGATGGAATACAGGTTCAAAATAAGAGTGTGTAGTTGTGTAAAATGGTAATTACTAACTAATTAGCTAAAACTACCATAATACAGATATTTAATGATATAAAATGGGCCAAGCAGGGGTATTGATAGCCTTGGTTTTCTTGTAGAAAGTCAGATCTTTTATTTATATTAAATCACCATTGCTAGAAATTGTAAATAAGTCCTTGTCTATGTCCAAGAATGTAGAACCATGAGGAGAAAACAATTAAGTTGACACATGGCCTCTCTACTGGATTGTATGAGAAACAGTAATGAATAAAAGTAGCCCCAAGATAGATATAGAGCAACAGATGTCAGTTGAGTAGATCCCTGGCTCTGGCTTCCAGCTGTTTCCTTTTGCAAAGGTTGCCTGAGTGGCTTGGGCTGTCAGCACTCCTGTTGGCTTGCTTACAGGGCAGCATTTTTAGAGATGGCCTGCCCTGCAGCTGCAGGTCAGCTTACAGTCCCCTAGGTAGGCTGTGCCTGCATATTCTGTTATTTGTGTTTAAAGAAACATGATCATTCTTTTTCATAGTTATAGCTCTTCTGCCAGTTAAGTGGTTAAGGATGCTTTAATTGTTTTTTGTTGTTGTAGTAGCACTTGAATAAAAATGTTGAAATGAGGCTTCTATTTGAACAGTTTCTCTACTGGCTAAAGAGTCATTTTTTCATCACAATAGATTTATTGTCCCTGTGTAATCATTGGCAGTCTGAAACTGTTGCCTTCACTTCATTTTCTGTTATTCAAAGGTATTAAATATTTCATCTCATTATTGAAACTACAAAATGATGTTAAGAATACTATCTTCTTACTGAATTTTTTGTTGACTTTGTTCATGTATTTGCTGACAGTTTACCAATAGGTTGCTTCTTTTCAGTATAATACCCATCTTTCTCTTATTGAAAAAATAACTACTAAATATATTATTTATGGAAACATGAAATAAATAGATATGCCATTAATTTTTGAGCAGGGTTTTTAGAGTTTAGAATGTTATATCACCAGTAACTACCCATAATCAAGTTGTAACTTTCTAGATGGTGTATAATTAAGAAAACGTTGTATTAGGCCACCAAGGACATGAATTAAACTTATGCCTAGTCCAAAAAGCATAAGTAATTCAGTTGTCATGTCTTCTAATACTTAAGTGAAACAGAAGGACAGTTCCCAACAGAAATATTCAGATCCCCCAAGCTGCCACATCTGGAGTGTCTGCAATTATAAACCTGTAATGTTGCCATCACTACCCCATGTATGTAGTGCAAGGAATTATCTGGGACCACTGGTATGTTAGGCTTGCTCTCTATGCACTGAGCTAACACAGTGATACATTTTTTTAAGGGTAAGACTTTTATTATTTCCTCCTTTTCTCTTTCCCTACTTTGTCCCTTCTGTTATCCTGTTTCTCTTAGGTATTTTCAAGGTTTTCCATTCCATTTTATTCTTTGGACCAAGAATTTAAAAATACTAGTTAAATTACTTAATTAAAATAATTAATACTGGTGACATTGGTACCTGATAGTTTTGTTATCAAAAGAGAAGGAATATTCTAGGTATTGTGGAATATTTAGTAGCAGTTCTTCATCTTTCCATTATACAAATAAGTGTCATTCTATACCTATGACAACCAAAATTATCTCTAGACACTGTGAAATGTATGAACAGAAGACAAAGTAAGCCAACATCTGAAATCTGCTGGCAATAGCCTTCCTGGAATGTTCCAGACTTCACTAGCAAAATAATGTTAGTAAATCAATTTATACTTAAGTCTCAGTGTCTTTAAAATGAGAATAATAGTCTCAGTGTCTTTAAAATGAGAATAATTATATAAATTAACTCATAAGCTTATTATATAGATTAAAGAATTTAGTGTATACAAATATAGATCAATAGAAAGTATATATGTGTTCAACACTCATTAATATACAGATAATATAAACAGAATATATTAATATTAAATGATAACAAAGTGCTAAGACAAGGGGCATTGGTTAAATATTCATAAAATTTTTATTGCAACCATGTACTTTAGAATGCATTTTATCTGGTAAACATGAGATGAACATTAGAGAAAATAGTATTTCAGAGAGAATATAACTTATTAAGGTATGATATAAGGTGTTATTTTATAAAATGAAAGCTAATTACCAAATTCTAACAAACAGAATGTAGGCAAGAAAGACAGGGGTGATTTAACATAGTCTAAAGAGGAAAAGAATTTTCAGTGATGGTACTGAACATAGCCTGCTCAGGATGAGAAGAGGTCGCTAAGTATAAATGTGACATATGTAAGTTTCTAGAACTACCATGATGAGATGAAGCATGAAAAATCCATATTAGAAAGGGCTAAAGCTCCCAAGGATATAGAAGCAAAAGATATAAGAGTTTTTATTTCAGGAGCCAAAACACACAAGAATGTCATATTAGCAAAAGAAAACATAGCTGTTTGAATTTGTTCACGCAATATGAACTACCCATATTCTAAGTCTTCTAAAAGAAATACATTTTCTTTACATAAGAATGCAGATTTGTTTGAAATATTTGGAAGTTTTCAACTTGTAGTATATGAAATGAATGATAATGTACAATATTTTGGGTATCTTCTGTATATTAAATACATATAAGTTATTAAATGCATATACCCAATTTATTATTATTACCACTAAGTACATGCAGATCAGAGATGCTGTGGAGCATTGGATTATAGTCAAGTTCATCTGATTTTTACATTCTCTCTGTTGCCTTTTCCTCTATGCCAATGTGTAAGCAATAGACCAAAACAATGTTGTTCCTTGATAAATTTTTGGAGACTGAGTCTTTCCAGAGAAAAGTAGAGAAAGCTATGGATTCGTGTCAACAGGGCTGACTTAACATTTGACAAGTTTCATTCTGTACTCTTTTACTTTCTTGAGCCTCCACTGTTGCTCCAGGTTTTGTAAAGGAAAGAAGTGCTTCTCATAGGATTACTAGTCATTGGGGCCTGACTAAGTAATTTGATATCCTTGGAGAGTTGATTAAATTGCTTACATGGTAGGACCCCTCTTTCCAAACTATAGAATCATTTGCTTAGAAGTATTGTAGTTTCAATTAGAAAATAAGTCACTAGATGAAAGGTACATGGCACACATGTATGCTTTCTTTGGTCAAATAACAAAATGTTTTTTTTCATTTATAAAAAGAAGAATAAAAATGAAAAAAGCAACTCTTGTCATGCCTTTATGTTATAAATCTGAAAACTTGAGATGAATAAATCCATAGTTATTTGCAATGAAATATAGTAGAACAGATTTAGATACAATCTAGTTGACAGTGTGATAATTAAGGTAATGATAACTTCTATAATGTATAATCCCCACATATTCCAGATTCAACACAGTAAAAATATGTATTTCATTTCTTTATTGCCTTATGCAAACTTACATAGGATAAATCTGGCTTGGAATATACATTTTTAAATAATCCTTTATTTGAACACAGGTATGCTTTGTATGTATTGTCAATGATTTCTCTGTAGGTAGAATAACATAGATAAATCTTCATAAAACAGAACTGTGGCCTTCACAAACTCAAATATTTATTAAATGGAACATTAAGAAATAGTTTATACCATTTGTATCTTTTTGCTTCTGGGTTACCTCACTCAAGATGATCTTTTCTAGTTCCCACCATTTGCCTGCAAATTTCATGATTTCTTTGTTCTATATAGCTGGGTAGTGTTCCATTGTATAAATGTACCACAATTTCTGTATCCATTCCTCTGTTGAGAGACATCTAGGTTGTTTTAATATTCTGGCTGTTATGAATAGAGCTGATATGAACATGGTTGAGCAAATGTCCATGTTGTATAGTACAGCATATTTTGGACATATGCCTAGGAGTAGTATAGCTGGATCTTGAGGAAGCACTATTCCTAATTTTCTGAGAAAGTACCAGATTGATTTCCAAAGTGGTTGTACAAGTTTACATTCCCACCAGCAATAAAAGTATATACCCATTCATACATGGTTATTAGACATATAATATAGGCTAAACATACTAAAATCTGTAGTCCTAAAGAAACTAAACAACAAGTCAATAAAAATCCTCAAATGTACTGCTCCTAGATCTACATCATGGACCCTAGTTAACTGTTTATCCAGTTTATTGGTCTGTCCATAGTGTTTATTACATAGGTAAATGTCAGTATGCAATTGCACACACATATACGACATATGTACATATATGCTTCTTTAATGTTTATATATGCATATGTAATAGATTGATATAAAATATACTGTAGAAAATATACTTATAACAATTGGGATCTTCTATAAATATATGTTCAGTATATTCTTTTTCAAAGTAAATAACCTATAATATTACTTATAGATAGCAGATATAACAGTTTTCAGCAATGTTTATTTGAAGTTTGTTATATGCTTCTTAAATTTTGAATAGGTTTCTGTTCTACATATGTCACACTTGAAAATATTCCAGATAATCGTGGTTGCTTACATAACACAGTCACTGATTTAGGTCATGACTTATTTGAAAAAGAAAAATAAAATGTGGTAAACTTTATATGTATATATGTAAGATTTTATAAATATACAAATAAAATAGAGATGTAAGCAGTACC
>JAQQSO010006836.1:0-11043 GCA_028658305.1 Pachyuromys duprasi
CTGTCCTGATTTTTGTTGGGTGAGTTCTCTCGTCGATTTCTGGGCATTTGTTTATATATAATCAAGGAGCTGTTTGTGCTTTAAGACTGAACTTCAGACTGGAACTGTTAATCTCTTGTGTCAGGAGTAATCTTCAAGAAGATCAGGGAGTTCTGGTGGTTTGTTTGTGTGTTGTCTCAGTTGAACTCTTTTGTGGGCTCTGTGTGCCAGGCTTCGTGCTCTGTGCTAGAAGCTATGAGCACAGCAGGCTGGTCACCCTTCTGGTCTGAAGGCTTTGCTCCTCTCTCTGTGCTAGATGCTGAGTGTCCCGTTTTGAGATGTCAGCTGGGGACTCTGCGCTCTGCCTTGGGCTTGCTGCTAAGGGCTCTCCCCTGGACTAGAGACTTGGCACCCCCTTCTGGGTCAGGGGCTGTGCACCACCGTCTGAGATGGTATTTGGGGCACACACAGTGGTTCTGGATTTGTTGCAGGCGTTGCCGAGCAGTGTGCATCTGCTGTATGCAGGCGTGTCTGAAATGGTGCCCAAGGCCTTCTCAGACCGCCTGGTGGACACACACAAGGACTGAGGTGGTCGCTAGTGGACCTGTGCGTGCAGGCTGGTTAAAACTGTCTCCTAGGCCCTCCTAGTCCGAGGTGTTTCCGGTGGACGTGATTGGTGTGCACCTGTGGAATGCCCGCCGGTTGAAGCAGAACTGCCTGTGGACACACACACACACACACACGGACTGAGGTGGTCTCTGGCGGGCCTGAGCAGTGTGTGCCCTGCAGTGTGCAGGCCAGTCAAAATGGTCTCCTAGGCCCTCTCAGTCTGGTTTGTGTACCCACACGCACACACAGGGACTGAGGTGGTTTCTGGCGGAAGTGATTGGTGTGTGCCTGGTGTATGCCCACCGGGTCTTTCTCTGACTCCTCCGTGGACTCACACACGGACTGAGGTGGTTATTGGCGGACCCACAGTGTGCAGGTCAGTCAAAACGGTATCCGGTTCCTCCTCTGTCTGGCCCAGAGGCCATGAGACCCAGTTTGGTATTGGGGCTGCGGGTGCCCAGTGCGGCTGCTCCTTCAGATCAGAGCTGTATGCCTCAGGTCACCCGGAGATTTTTCCGGGGAATAACTAGGTGTCCCTAGGATTTTCCCACTTGATTTCCTGCCGTAGGAGTTCCGCTCACCTGGCAATCACAAATGCTGATGTTTTAGGTCCCAGAGTTCAGTCTCCTGGTCTCTGCGTTGTTTCTGCTGTCCTACTCCTCAGACATGGTGTCCTCTCCTGGCAGCCATCTTGGATCCCCCGGCAATATTATTTTAATATTACAAAAGTATTCATGCTATATGCCTGGCTTTTACTTGACAATGCTTTAATAACTTATACTACTTGTAAATACTACAAAAATGAATACATTTTTGAGTATGTGAGATATTTTCCTTGATGATTGGACATATATGTTCAGGGAAGATATTACATTTAAAAACATTTTAGCACTTTCCAAAATCTCTATAAAAATCAATACCAACAAGCCAAGTAACAAAATGGGCTCTACGGTGGGATGCTGGGAAAGGGAAATAAAATAGATTTTACAGGTGGTCTTGGGGACAGGTTTGGAATGGAATAGGAGGGATCCCATGGGGAGGGTGGGATGGAAGGAGAGAATACAGGGAGAGACAGAATTGGGGGCATTTGGGGGCAATGTGGAAACCTAGTGCTGAAAAAACTTCTTGGAACCTATCAAAGTGAGTATAATGAGCAATCTTAGTAATGGAGGACATGTTGCCTGAACAGGACATCTTCTGTAATACTGGGACTGGGACAGCAACCCAACCACAAACCTTTGTTCTACAAACTGTCCTGCCAGGAAGATGTGCTGGGGCAATGGTGTAGTTCTGTGTCTCCAGGAGGACATGGACACAGAATGAGACTTGCAAGACACAGGAACTCCGGTTCAGCAGGGGATGCAGGGAATGAAATACTTAATTATTCTATGGGCATTGGGGGTTGGGGAGAAGAAGTCCACGTATAGTTAGAGATATGGAAAAAGGGCATTGGTTGAAAGATAAGGTACCAAGACATCTCATTAGCATGGAGGGTATTTCCAGGAACGCCCAGGTGCACACTGGATGGGTATCTTATCAGGAAAGGGTTGGACCTATAATCTCCCTGAGGGTATGTGACACATCTTAAAAGATCTGGGAAAAGCCCAGATCTTGAGGAGAATAAGGAACCCTGCTGAGGAAGGGAGTCTGTCATTTTATCACTGAGCTTCAGCTCTCGGGATATCAAAGAATGACAGACTTCAACCTTAACAGCAGGACCCAACAAATGGTAACTCAGAGCTTGTGGAATGGCCAACGAATGAATAGCTTAACCTGAGGCCTACTGCACATGAGGGAGCTCATGACCTATATTTCCTGGATGACCATGAATCAGGAACTGGATGGCCTGGAGACCTAGGGTAGAACAAAACGTGACTGATCAAAAAAAGTCAATGAAATGATTTCTAATGATATTCTCCTATACTAATAGGTCTGTGCTTTGTCTAGTTATCATCAGTGAGGTTTCTTTCAGCAACAGATGAGACCAGGTGCAGAAACTGAGAGCCAGACACAAAAGAGGGGGAGGAAGGATTTTAAGAGCCAGAGGGGCTGAAGACACCAGGAAAGCAGGGCCCACAGAATAAACCAAGAAGGGCTCATAGGTGCTTGCAGAGACTGAAGCAGCAGTCATGGAGCCTGCATAGGTCTGTGCTAGGTCTCTGCATATGTTATGGTTGTTTAGCTTGGGGCTTTTGTGCGACTCCTAGCAGTGGGACTGGAATGTCTCTGACTCTGTTGCTGGCTCTTGAGACCCTTTTCCTTTTACTAAGTTGCCTTGTCCATCCTTGATATGAGGGGTTGTGTCTAGTCTTAGTACATCTTTTTATGTTTGTTGATATCCCTGAGAGGCCTGCTCTTTCCTGAAGAGAAATGGAGGAACAGTGGGACTGGGGGAAGGAGAAAAAGATGGAGGCTGGGAGGAGGGGAGAGAGGGGAGTCTCTATTCAGGATTTATTGCCTGAGAGAAGAATAAAGAAAATCAATACATGGCATATGATGCCATATGTCATTTCTTTTTATGAGTGTCATATTTTTATTTGAAGAAAAAAAAACCGATTTTTTTGTTGTTACCTTAAACAGCCAGCACTGCAATGACCTACAATCCCTTTAATTTTACCCTGTCTGCAATCTTCAAAACAGAACAGCAGGTCATTTTGTTTCAGAGTAGGCAGATTTCTTACTTGGAATGCTCCATAAATTACATTTCTTATGGTTGAGATTCTGTAAAATGTACCATAGAAGCAGAGCAGCTCTGTGTAATGGATCCTTGTGCTGAGATCATCACTTTTAAATACACTGAAATTTTTATCTGATAGGGGGCACTTTGTTTCTATGAATATGAGGCAGATCAAGAAATCTAAAACATGTAGAAATGACATGTTATTCCCAGCTCGGATCACAGCAGTGTGCTGCAGAACGTAGCTTTTCATGACTTCTGGGAATTTAAATAAAGCACCTTACTTTGTGCTTTATCCAAATGTATCATATTCCCATCCCACATTTTCTTATTTTAAGCAAAAAAAAATATGATCATGACTGCTGTCAACATTGTTGTGTAAGGAATATTAGTTCAGAAAGTATAAACAAAAAAGAATAAAAATATTAATAAATGCTTGATTGCCTCATCCTTCTAGAGCCTCTGTACCTCTGGTATGATATGTCTCTTAGTCCTTTCTCCTAAAAAGTAGGAAAAAAAATCCTTCAAGCTTGGCAAAGTCCCATTGGCATTGTATGGAACTTTACACACTGTAGGTATAAATATCAGAAGGAATTTATGGTTTATAACATTTGAATCTAATATTATCAAAATTTTCTGTGATTCATCATTGATATTTTAAAAGTATCATTTGGATCTTTTAAATAAGTTTATTTATTCACTTTTCATCCCAAACACAGTCCTGTCCCTTCTCTCCTCTGGTAAAACTCTCCCACCATCTTCCTCCTTCACCCTCTTCCCATTTTCTCAGAAAAGGGGAACCTTCCCCCATCAACCCATCCCAAAAATCATGTTACATCAGGCCAGGCAAGACAGCCCCGATAAGGGGAAGTGATTTATTTGAATCTTATTGGTGCTATTCTTACCTTTCATTATCTATAACTCTGATAAATTTTACATTTCAACTTATTTTTTGCTGCTTTTCTCCAGCTTTGTTACAGGCCAGGTCAACTATCCTGCAATGTTTTCATTCTCCTTTAACTCAATAGTTCTCCTGTGGGTTTCAACCTCATTGGAACTGAAGAACCCTTTCACAGGGGTCAACTAAGAACACTGGAAAACACAGTTATTTACATTATGAGTAACAAAATTAGCAAAATCATAGTAATAAAGAATGAATGAAATAATTTTAGAGCCACTGTGACTTAAGGAAATGTTCTAAAGTGTCAGAGCATTAGGGAGGTTGAAAACCACTGTTCTAAATTGAACCCTTCTTCTTCCTTTGCAGTATCCTCTATCTTCACTATTTTCTTCACCAAAAGGATATGTGTTAAAGTGTCTTTTATTTTCCTGATGAAATTTTTGTCTCCTAGGCTTATTGCCTCTGTCTGCTAACCTAGGCCTAGTCCTGAAGGCTTTTAAACTCCATGTAATCTAATCTAGGCCTAGAAGGTTTTCAGCCTCTGAGACTTACTGATGAATAAGATCACACTTTCTGGTTCTTTCTGAGCTCTGGCTGGCTTGTTCCACTCAGCTGTTCTGTTTCAAACCCCTCTCCAAGCTGACTGATTCAGTCTAGCTTCTTTCAATTTCTCACTGAATAGCTCTGCTTGGCTTCAAACTAACTCTAGCAATCTGTTCTAATCTTCTGGTTTCTTCATTTTCTGGCTCATTCTGGCTTCACTTGTGTCTATCATGTTTTCTTTTCAACCTCTATCTGTAGAACTCTCCTGGTAAAACTGCCTCTGAATTCCATGAATGGAACTGCCAAGAACTCACCTCCACTGTAATGCTTCTCAACTTACTGACTCAAGAGAAGTACCCAAACAGCACTGTCTAGATCTCAGAGATCTACATTCCTCTGTCTACTTAGAACTGGGTGCACCACCAAACCTGAACCTTAGCTGTTCTTTACCTGAAACTTGCTAAAATCCAGACTGGCCTTGAACTCATGGATCTGCATGCCTGTCTCCTAGGATTAAAAGCCTGTCTGTATTCCAGCCAGATCACACCAACCTAGAAAGCCTTTGGATATGATCACTTTCCAGAATATCCATGTTTTGAATTAACATTTCTCTAAAGATAGGATAAGAATTCCTATTGGGAGAAAAATGAATGTGCTGCAATACTCAACCTCATTTCTGTTTTCCAGATCCTACATATATCAGTGGTTCTCTGAAGCTTCCCAGAACCTATGGGCAGGAGTCATGTCTGTAAATGTATCATTTGAGCCTAGCTACCTTACCATCAGATGGTCTCTGTATTTTGTCCAGTTGTGGGTATCTGGTAACTAATTTTAAGAATAATAATATGAACAACAAATAATACTTATTAATGATGTCCAAGCTTCAAATTCTGTTAATAAATTTTCCGTTATTTTTTTCTTAATTATTGAACACATTAAAAATGTATTGTTAACATATGTACAAAGTATCTTTATCTAATGCATTAGAAATTGAAAGAGCTCCAGACTTTGTGATTCAAAAACCTAATTCATTGTAAGGAACAAACAAAAACAGTTCATTTATTTTTAGGAGGAATTGCTAGCACATTTGTATGTAGCCAAGTTACACTTTACCCTGGTACCAAGATAATTCTGTTTAAAATACACAGTATGTGGTAGAAAGGCAGAAACCTATTCTGTACTCAGAAAAGTAAAGTATGAGTAGCCCGTCCAGCTGGTCCAGCTGTAGTTTTCAAAATAAATGAAGCCTTGACCTTTTCCTGCAAATTCCTGGCTCAATAACGAAAAAACCAAACACATTATTCTTGTTTTGTATAGTGCTGCCTAAAGCGATAACCCTGAGAACTAGGATTCAAGGACACATCCATAAGAGGGCTTTTCAAGAGCATATCCTGATATATATATACACACACACATATTATATTGTAATACTGATGTAAATATAATTATTTATAATTTAATATATTAATTTATATTAAATATATGCTTCAAATATACATACAAATATACGCATATATAAAGATTCCCTCTTCCCAAGGTGTAACTACTATACCTCTGAACAAACTTATGTACTTACATTTATGTTAGATATTTTCTCCAGGTATTAGGAAATTGTTATTTTTAAGCTGATAGTGGTTGCTTTCTAGTCATTATATGCTTCCTCCCTTTGTATTTTTGACTGTTTCTTAGATTAGATTTTGTATTTGTTTTGCAATGTTTTGATATATCATATTTAAGAAGGAGAAATAGAGTTAGTCATTAGAGGCTGAACTGTACTGCTGGTAGCTGATGGTTACAGCATACTGCTATAGCATGCAAAGGCCCTTGCTTTCATTCTTATTACTTTACCAACATTCCTGCCCAAAAGAATGCATTGTCTAATACTACAATGCACCATAATAGTAAGGGGAAATATTTTGTCTTAAAAGGTCACTAAAACTCCGGGAATGTCTTAGAAGATATGGTCAAATATATGAGAAAACCAGAAGACTGGGATATCTGCTGTAAAATAGTTTTCAAGCCATAATGGGATGCTACACACATGAGATTTCAATAATATTGTTGTCTATACAAGACCTAAATAATGGCCAAACCACTTAACAAGCCAGTGTTAATGTGGACAATTTCATAAGAACATATAACTAGAATGAAGAACATCAGAAAATCAAAGGCTGCTGAGAGAGGGAGAATCAGTATTCTCTGGGTATAAGCTCATTTATAGGCTGTCTAATCCTAAGTGGTCTTCACTAAACACATGCACATACAAGCAACAATAAATGTACTCAGTAGGTTGTGTGTGTGTGTGTGTGTGTGTGTGTGTGTGTGCATAAAGACCACACGTGTAGAAGAAGCTAAGGACTAAAGGAGACATGAGAAGAGCTGGGATATGAAGTGAGAAGGGTAGAGATGATATAAATACTTATGTATGAAACTCACAATAATTAAATTGATAAGTTATTTGAACAAATTCAAACACTAATACTCCACATTCTCAAGAAAAAGCCATTATGAAGAGGTTTTGAGTTTCAGTAATTCTAGTAATTCTTTTCAGATCATGAGAAACCATGTGAAGCACTCTGGCTCACAGAACATGTGGGCTGGTTTTGTACTTCTTTCCATACAAATAAAAGAAATATTTTGTTAAAAATCAACCATTTTTATTTTAGGGATATTAATGTGGATACCTAAATCTCACAAAGACTAATCAAAGAAAGACAATTACAGTCTAATTTCGCTCATGAACATTGATACAAAAATACTTAAAAATACTCACAAACTGAATCCAAGAACACATAAAAAAAATTGTCTACCATAATCAAGTAGGCTTCATTCAGAGATGCAAGGATGCTTCAACATATAAAAAAAAATCTGTCAATTTAACCTACCATATAAATAAACTGAAAGGAAAATAAGCACTTGATCATCTCATTATATGCCCAAAAAGCCTTTGATAAAATCCAACACTCCTTCGTGATAAAAGTCTTGAAGAGATCAGGGATACAAGGATCAAATCTAAACATAATAAAAGCAATGTACAGCAAGCTGGTAGCCAATGTGACATTAAATGGAGAGAAATTCAAAGTAATTTTACTAAAGTCTAAAGTAGTAAAAAGCTGTTCATTCTCTCCATATCTCATTAATACAGTACTTGAAATTCCAGGTAGAGCAATAAGACAACTACAGGAGATCAAGGGAATCCAAGTTGGAAAGGAAGAAGTCAGTTTCACTATTTGAAGGTGATAGGATAATATATAAGTGTTCCCAAAAATTATACCAGGGAATACCTACAGTTTTTTTAAATCAAAAAGTCTTTTTATTTTAAAAGTTGGGTAATTTTTCAAAAAATATTATTTTCTCATAGAAAAAATAATAAATATGATATCTCAGCATTTTGACCCCAGATACATGAGGTGCTGAAAAGAAGCTATACTCTTTCGAGTTTGGATGAAAAGTTCTGTAGACATCTATTAGATCCATTTGGTTTAGGACCTAATAATGTGCCATTATTTCCCTATTTACTTTCTGTCTAGATGATCTGTCCTTTGGTGAGAGTAGAGTGTTAAAGTCTCCCCCTGTTATGGTGTTGAGACTGATGTGTGATTTAAGGTTTAATAATGTTTCATTTAGGAATTAGGTGCTCTTGTATTTGGGGCATAGATATTCAAGATTGTGATGTCTTCTTGGTGCATTTTTCCTTTGATGAGAGTGAAATGCTCTTCCTCATCATTTTTGCTTAATTTTGGTTGAAAGTCCATTTTATTAAATATTAGGATAGCTATTCCAGCTTGTTTTCTGGGTCCATTTGCTTGAAAAACAGTTTTCCAGCCCTTTACTCTGAGGTAAAGGGCTTGTTTCAGGGGTGTGTTTATTGGATTCAGTAGAATATTGGTTCCTGTTTCCACAATCATTCTGTTAGTCTGTGTGTTTTTGTAGCACAGTTGAGTCTATTGATGTTGATAGATAATAGTAACCAATGAATGTTAGCTCCTTTATTGTGGATTTGGTGGTGTTACAGTGTTTCTATGCTTGTTTTCTTTTAATTTTTTGTTGTGAAGTTATCTATATACTGTGTTTTCTTAGGTGTAGTTGTTTTGATTAGATTAGAATTTTCCTTCTAGTGTCTTCTGTCGGGCTGGGTTGCTGTGTAAATATTGTTTTAGTATAATTTTGTCATGGAAAACTTTGTTTTCTCTATGTTGATCGAAAGCTTTGTTGGGTATAGGAGTCTGGATTTGCATCTCTGGTCCCTTAGAGTCTGCATGACATTTGCCCAGGCCCTTCTGGATTTTGTAGTTTCTGTTAAGAAGTCTGGTATGATTCTGGTAGGTGTAGGTTTATATATGACTTGGCCTTTTTCCCTTGCTGCTTTTAATATTTTTCTTAGTTCTGTAGATTTAGAGTTTTGATTATTATGTGATATGAGAATTTTCTTTTCTGTTTTAGTCTATTTGGTGTTTGTAGGCCTCATGTATATTTATGGATATCTCTTTCTTTAAATTTTCTTCTATGATTTTCTTGAAAATATTTTCTGGAGCTTGGAGCCTGAAATCTTTTTCATCTATTTCTGTTATTCTTAGATTTTTGTCTTTTCATGGCATCCTTGATTTCTTGGATGTCTTGTGTTTGGAACTTTTCTGATTTTACGTTTTCTTTGAGAGATCTATCAACTTCTGCAATTGTATCTTCAGCACCTGAGATTCTCTCTTCCAACTCTTGTATTCTACTGGTTATGCTTACCTTTGTGTTCTTGGTCTTTTCTCTTAGTTCTCCAGCCCAGGGTTTTCTCTGTATGTGTTTTCTTTATTGATTCTAATTCTGTTTTCATGCCTTGCACCATTTCCTTCATCTTTTTGAATGTGGATTCCTGTTTTTCCATGACGACCTCTATTTTTTGTTTGTTTGTTTCCTTTCTATTTGCCACTATTTGTGCCTCTACTCGTGTCTATTTGTTTGGCTTTAGTTGCCTGTATTTCTTTGAGAGATTTGTTCATTTCCTGTTTATTTGACTCAATTTATGTGGCTATTTCTTTGAGAGACTTGTTTGTTTCCTGTTTATGTGTCTCTAATAACTGGATAAACATAACTTTAAAATCATTTTCCTGTGTTTTCAATGAATTAAAATATCCATTGATTTTTGGGTTTGCTGGTGCAGCCGTGATGTCCTGATTTTTGTTGCATGTGTTCTTATGCTGACTTCTAGCCATCTACTTATTCATAACTTTCGCTGTTCGTTCCTGCAGTCTGTACTTCAGACTGAGACTCTGGTGTCTGGAGTATTCTTCAAGGAAAATAAGAGAAGTCCACTGGTTTGAGAGTATATGTTGCTGTTTCAGCTGTAGCTAAGTGAGGAAGGTCACAGCACAGGTTCACAAGTGCTGGCAAGCCAATCCGGTCAGGGTGCTAGAGAGTGTAGATGCCTGGAATGTGAGGCTTAAGAACAGGAAGGGGTGTGAGTGCTGGTGGGTGCAATGCGCATGGGCAGGTGCCCTGAATACCTCATTGGCTTAGAGGCCTGTTATACTATACTGTCCTCCTCATATTCATATCTATATGAGCTCCAGGAATTGTTTGCCTGGACTCCACTGGTAGACCCATAGAACCAGGGTTTCAATGTTGAGAATGCTGTTCCAAGAATCCATTTGTTGCCCACAGTGGGGTAGTGGGTGGGAGGAATCTGATGTCTAGCTGCTAGCATAGAAGGACTCTGGATCTGGAGCTCTGAATACATTCACTTGAATGTGCACTCACTCTCCAGCAGGCCTAATTGGAAAGCACAAGGGTTCCTCCTGTTCTCTACTCTCAGATTTGGGCCTGCAGGGGTAAATGTGAGTATAGGAGATTAGTCAGCTCAGTGGTGCTGCAGCCACAAAAGTAGAAGGCCAGTACAGATGCCTACTGGGAGGTCCTGGGAAGTCTGTAAAGCTGTCTACAGAACCATCCAGCTGGCTGCCTGTTACTGAGGAACTGGGAGGCCTGCCTCTGTTGTCAGCTACTAAGCAGGGCAGGGAGTTCTGTACTAGGAGTGCTGAGTACTTGTGCTTCCTCCGCTGAGGAGGGAGGCCAGTCAAGTGAAAATGCAAGGGGTTGAATATTCACCACTCTCAGACTCAGGAGATGTCAAAGGGTGACTTGGATCCGAATGGTCTCAGCTCACAGGTTCTCCCCTCTTGACCAGGAAGCCTAAATGCCTATGTCTGGCTCTAGCTGCCCATGTACTCACCAATTTCAGAGCTTTGGATCCTCTGCCCCTTAGATGTGTTATGCGGTGGTCACCGCCATCTTGGATCCCCTGAATTCCTACAGCTAATGAATGCTTTCAGCTGGATACAAAATT
>JAQQSO010006837.1:0-11043 GCA_028658305.1 Pachyuromys duprasi
GGTTCTTCCCAGATCCGCTGGCAGACTCACACACTGACTGAGTTTTTGCTGGCGGAAGCATTTGGCCCGCACCCCAGCAGTGTGCAGACTGGTCAGAATGGTCCCCCAATCCACTTAGTCTGTGGTGGTTCCTGAGATTGGTTCGCGCCCGCTGCACACCCGTGGGTTGAGACAGAACTAGGGATCCTCTCAGATCGGCTGGCGGACTCACACACTGACTGAGTTTTTGCTGGCAGAAGCGTTTGGCCTGCGCCCCTGCAGTGTGTGGACTGGTCAAAATGGTCCCCCAATCCACTCAGTCTGTGGTGGTTCCCACAATCTGTTCGCGCCCCCCGCACACCCGTGGGTTGGTGCAGGACTCGGGATCCTCCCAGATCCGCCGGCGGACTCACACACTGACTGAGATTTTGCTGGCGGAGCGTTTGGCCTGCGCCCAGGTAATGTGTGGACTGGTCAAAATGGTCCCCCAATCCACTTAGTCTGGTGTGGCTCCGATGATCGGGCCGAACCCGCAGCACACCCATGGGTCGAAGCAGAACCCGGGTGCAGTGTGCGCTCGCAGGGTGCAGTTCAGTGAAAACGGCACCGGTTCCTCCTGAGACTGACCGCGAAACTGTGCGATCCAGTCTATAATGATGGGTGCGGGCGCCCAGCGCAGCCGCTCGTCCAGATCAGAGCTGTGCGCAGCTGGTCACCGGGAAATTTCTCCAGGTAATAACTGGGTGTCCCTAGGGTTTTCCCACTTGATTTTCTCACCATAGGAGTTCTGCTCACCTGGCATTCACAATGCTGGCGTTTTAGGTCCCAGAGTTCAGTCTCCTGGTCACTGCGTTGTTTCTGCTCTCCTACTCCTCAGACACAGTGTTCTCTCGTGGCAGCCATCTTCTAAATCACTTCCTCTTAACAATTCTTTGGATTACTCATGAAGATTTTATGAGCTATTAGATAAAGCTAGTTATTATCACAAAGACTGCTTCAAATCGTTTTAATGGAATGTCCACAGTAGACACGCAAAAAGCAAAGATGCTGAACAGGTGAATACATGTACATTTTTGTTGTTGCTGGGGTGAGTTCTGCAACTTTGTGTTTCTTTGCATGCTTAATTTAAAGCTTTGTAATCTGAAACATCAAGTAGTGATAATAAAATTATTTAACCAGGAATTCTACTTAATTTACAAGGCAATCCCATATTATTTAATGTTGGTAACTTGAAATGCCAACTTAGTTAAATTGACAAGCTTAAAGTAGTATTTATTCAAATATGATCTCACTTTCTGTGAATTTTGAACTCACTGTTATTCTGTACACTTTTGAGTGTTGTGGTGGAGAGTCAATTTATGTAAACATTTACTTGCTTAAAGCCAAGTAATTACATCTCTTTAACAAATTTTGGAGGCAAAAAACATCACACATACATAAAATGGACAAGTATAGTTATAAACACTTTGATAAGGAGATTTAAAAGTCTTCATTCTACATTTTAGTTTTGTCTCAGGAAAAGTTATATTTATATATATATGTATATATATATATATATTTTTTTTTTTTTTTTAAAGAAGCTCTTTTGTTTTTAAAAGTGTTTTGGATGTAAACTGGCATCGTGGTTGATAAATCAATTAAGATCATCTACTCAAATGGCTGAAGTTTTTAACTAATTTTTGTAGATCAAAGACTCATAAGATGACTAAGTATCCAAATAGCTTTTTCCTTTCTTTATAAAATATTTCCCTAGAATAAAATATTAAAGAAAAAATACTCAGATACTATGAGAGATAGGGAAAAATTATATCCAAAATTCAAAGCTTAGACTTTAAATTTAAATACTATCATGTATTTGCTCAAAGCAAAATGAGTATAATTAAAAACATCATTAAACTCCTCCTGGATGACTTCCTTGTTGTTTAGCTTCTTTAAAACTATAGCTTTTAGTATGTTTATCCTATATTATATGGTTAATATCCACTTATGGGTGAGTATATACTATTTGTCTCTTTCTCCTTCTAGGTTACCTCATGCAGGATGATCTTTTCTAGTTCCATCCATTTGCCTGCAAATTTCATGATTTCCTTATTTTTAATAGCTGAGCATATTCCATTGTGTAAATGCACCACACTTTCTGTATCCACTCCTTTGTTGAGGGACATCTGGGTTGTTCCCAGACTCTTGCTATTATGAACAAAGCTGCTATGAACATAGTTGAGCAAATATCTTTGTTGTATGATTGAGCGTTTTCAGATACATGAGCAGGAATGGTATAGCTAGATCTTGAGATAGCACTGTTGCTAATTTTCCAAGAAAGTGCCAGATTGATTTCCAAACTGGTTGTACATGTTTAAATTCCCATCAGAAATGGAGGAGGGTTCCTCTTTCTCCATATCCTCCCTAGCATGCGTCCTCCCTTGAGTTTTTTATTGTAGCCATTCTGATGGTTGTAAGGTGGAATCTCAGGGTCTTTTGATTTGCATTTCCCTGATGACTAAGGATGTCAAACATTCCTTTAAGTGTTTTCTTCCATTCGCTATTCCTCTGTTGAAAATTCTTTTTTTTCCTGTACCCCATTTTTTATTTGGATTACTTGGTTTGTTGGTCTTTAGTTTCATGAATTCTCTACATATTCTGGCTATTAGTCCTCTGTCAGATGTAGGGTTGGTGAAGATCTTTTCCAGAAGGGAAAACAGGATATACATCAGAAGTAGGAGAAGATAGAGAACAGGAAAGAAGCCTTTCACAGGGGTCCCTTGGAAGACTTTACCCAATAGGGTATCAAATGACATGTTGACACTCATAGCAAAACTTTGGGCAGGGTACAGGGAACTTACGAAAGAAGGGGGAGATTGAACAACAAGGAGGGGACAGGAGCTCCACAAGGACACTAATAGGGCCAAAAAAACCTGGGCTCAGGGGGAAGTCAAGAGACCAATACTCCAACCAAGGATCATGTATAGAGAGGACAAAGCCCATGCCTGCTCAGATGAAGCCCATAAACTGCTCAGTATCTAAGTGGGTGTCCTAGTAAGGGGATCAGAGGCTCTCTCTGACATGGACTCAGTGGCTGGCTCTTTGATCACCTCTCCCTGAGGGGTTGGGGATGTTGCAGCCTTGCCAGTCCACACAGGAAGATGTTGCAGCCAGCCTTAATGAGAACTGATAGGCTAGGATCAGATAGACAGGGAGGAGGGCCTCCCCTCCCTGTGGATTATGGGAGGAGCATAGAGTGAGAAGAGGGAGGGTGGGTGGTACTTGGAGGGGATGAGAGGGTGCTCCAGCTGAGTTACAAAGTGAATAAAATAATTTCCTTATTTAATAATAAATAAGGAAATAAGTAAGTAGATAAATAATTTTTTAAAAGCACCATGAACAAGAACACTAGGAACTGAGAGATGGTTTAGTCAGTAAAGTGCCTGATGTTGATTATAAAATTCTCTCTGTAGGCTTCTGTGTTTGAACACCAAATAATTTGATTTTCTAGCTAGTAGTACTGTTTGGAAATAATCCGGGGCCTTAAGGAGATAGAACACTGTTAAAGAAAGTATGTCACAGAATTTTAAAGCTGTGTAACCTGGCCACACTTCCTGTTTTTTCTTTCTGCCTCCTGTAGTGATATGTCATCTTTCTTCTTTTTGAATAGCAGACAGGGCTCTTGTTCCTGTTTCAACATCTCAACAAGATGGAATTTATTTCTCTGGAACTATAAGCCAAAATAGCTGCAGTTGTTTTTTTGTCATACTTTATTATGGCTACTGAAAGCTAACTAATAAATACACTAACCACATATCAAATTTGTTGCAGTTGCATATGTCTAGAATTCCAAACAGGAAGTGGGATTTGGGGGGTCATGGATATCAAGAAAGACACATAAATACTGCGGTACAAGCGTATAAACGTGTGTGAACAAATGTAAATGCTCATGCACATACAAAACAACATGCATACATGCACAAGAAAAAAATTCAAGACTATGAAGAGCGCCTTCAAACAACGTACAGCTGTGATACAGACTTAATACCTCCATTCTCTCGTGCCTTGGTCCTTCTCTTCCTGTCTTCCATATATAAAGGCATGGGAAGACTTTATAATACAAATTTTCTTCAGAAACATAAATTTCTTTCGTGAAGAGTCCCAAGATAACTCTTGTCTAAACAACCCTTATGGCACAGAAACAGGTTTTGATAAGTAACTGGTTCAGCTGTGTTGGTAGCTTCTCAAGCCAGTACTGTTTTTTAGTACAGTATAGAATTTTAGGAAGAACTCACTGATATTCTCTGTGAGCAGAAGAGACTATTTCCAAAGACATTTTACCAACCCCTGGATGATGAGGTTGTTGCACTGATGATGTCTTTCACAGGCACCTTACACTTGGCTTCTGTTTGGTCTTAAACGTTGTTTGGTCCCACTATCTTGAATGAACTGGAATAGGCGACATAGTTTGAGAATTGTGCTCCAATGCACAATGACATGTAATATGGAGAAGGAAATATGTGCACAGTAATATGTAGGTCTTCAGAGTTAAAGGGTTCACTACTGTTTTGATCAACACAGTTCACTACAGTTTTGATCAAAACATAATAGAAGGCAAGTATGGAAGATCTCAGAACCCACAAGGATGAGGAATCTGTACACTTTCTTTTTATATTGAGTAACATATGAAGCATACAAGCTATATTCAGAATAATTGTGAACTGTACAGTTTTTTAAATTTTGTGATAAATAACAGTTACATATTGTTTTAAATTTTTCTGTTAAATGCTTACTGGGGATAGACATTAATTTTTTATAACAAAATTTATATTTTATAATTTATGATTATTTTGTGGCCCAGTGTTACGTTCTCATTTTTATCTGTTTTTATTTTATGTATTTATAAGCCATGCTGTTGAAAGCATGTATATACTGAATTATTTTATATTCTGGTGAATATATTTTTAATGTGATTTGTAGTTCTCATAATGACTTTTCTTTAAAAAGTGTGTTAGGTGGCCAAGAACCTGAGACCAGATAGGCCAGGGACCAAGGGGAAAATCAAATACTACTGTTCTGCTAAAGGAAGGTAGCATTAAAATTATTTCTAACAACATTCTGCTATACTCATTAACCAATGACTTTCTCAGGCACCTTCAGAGAAGCTTCCCCCTGAAATATGTGAGAAAAATACTGAGACCCACACCAGAAAACATGTAGAGAGACGAACATTCAGAGAACCTTGAAACAGTCAGTCCTTAATGGGATGTGTCCATCAAAGTCTTCCCTTAAGGTCTCAGGAAATAATGTAGAAAAGGAGGAGGAACAATTATAAGAACCAGATGGAATGGAGGACTCCAAGAAAGCAAGGCCTTCTAAGTATAGAAGGATCACTGAACATACAAACTCACAGCGACTGTGCTAACATACACAGAACCTACATGTAAGTGGGAGGGGAGTGGGAATCCATGAGGAAGTGAGGGAGAAGAAACCATAATTAGGATATGCTGCATAAAAATATTTTCAATAAAAGAAAAATAGAGCAAATAAAAAATAAAAATCAATGTTTGTGCTTTATCACAAAAAAATCTATTACAAATCACTGTATAGCTTCCAAAGGAATTGGAATATAACTCTTTTTTATTAATAATGTTTATTTTTTATATTAACCACAGGTTATTTATATCCCAGCTGTAGCCCCCACCCTCTATCCCTCCCAGTCCTTCCCTCCCTCATCTCCTCTCTGCCCCTTTCCAAGTCCTCTTATACGGGAGGACCTCCTGTCCTTCTTTGTGACCATATAGCTTATCAGGTATCTTCAGGACAGGCTGCCATATCCTCCTCTGTGGCCTAGCAAGGCTGCTCCTCCCTCGGGACGGGGTGGGGGGGGAGGTCAAAGAGCCAGCCATTCAGTTCATGTCAGAAATAGTCCCTGTTCCCCTTACTAGGGTACCCACATGGATACTGAGCTACCCTGGGGATATCTGAGCAGGGATTCTAGGTTATATCCATACATGGTCCTTGGTTGGAGAAACAGTCTCATAAAAGACCCCTGTGCCCTGATATGTTTGGTCCTTGTGGAGCTCCTGTCCTCTCCAGGTCCTAACTAACTCCTCCTTCTTTCATATGATTCCCTGCACTCTACCGAAGGTTTGGTTATGAGTCTTAGCATCTGCTTTGATATACTGCTAAGTAGAGTCTTTCAGAGGCCCTCTGTGATAGGCTCCTGTATTGTTACTTGTTTTCTCCTACTTCCAATGTCCATCCCACTTGTCTGTCTAAGTGAGGATTGACCATCTTACCCTGGGTCCTCTTTCTTGTTTATCTTCTTTAGGTGTACAGATATTAGTATGTTTATGCTATCTTATAGGTCTAGTACCCATTTATAAGTGAGTATATATTGTGTGTGTGTCTTTGTACTCCTGGGATACCTCACTCAGTATAATCTTTTCTAGATCCCATCTTTTGTCTGCAAATTTCATGATTTCCTTATTTTTAATTGCTCCAAAAGATGCTCAAGTACACAACAAGGACATTTGTTCAACCATGTTTGTAGCAGCTTTATTCATAATAGCCAGAACCTGGAAACAACCCAGATGTCCATCAACAGAGGAATGGATACAGAAATTGTGGTATTTTTACACAATGGATTACTACTCAGCAATTAAAAACAAGGAAATCAGAATATAACTCTTAAATACAAACTTTTAACAAAATGTATGTGAGACAATAAGCAATTCAATTGTCATGCATCCACAAATATTATGATATGTCATACTTACATAGAAATATTTCTCTTATTAGTAATAAAGAAAACACATAATAAAAAATTTACAAAGGACTGCCTAAAGTTGATTGGTTTGAAGCTTTGGTTAACTGAGGAGGGAAGACACACTCTGGATAGGAATGGTGTCACTAATGGACTGTGTCAAGAATGAGTGCAAATGAGCCTCAGTTCAGCACAAGGTATGATGTGATCAGTTGCTTCAAGTCCCTGCTCCCTTGGTTTTCTCTAGGTGATGGACCACAGCCTGGAATTGTGACCTAACATAAACCTTTTCTCCTCAAAGTTGTTTCAGGAGGAATACTTTATCACAGCAACAAGAGTGAAACTGGAGACACATGAGGATTTATTGCAACCCATGTTAAGCATTGTAATATTTTCTTGCTTTTTCTTCGTGCTGTGATTTTTTGTTCATCTGTCTGTTTTCTAACTTGTGTTTTACTAGTACGGTTTTTTTAAAAATTCAATAGTCAGTACTAGTTTTGGAATACTATATTATCCTTATAAACACAGTTATGATTCATAAATGTTAACCTGTAAATGTTTATAAAGTCTTTTTTTTGGTTCCAGTCCTCCACCATCTTTAAGCCAATGCTTTGGAATCTATTTTGACTCTCAATATTAGTCATTGTTTCTAGTATATGATATTATTTTTTTATAACATAATCTACAAAATCAATGATACTTAAGAACACAAATAAATTATACTAACAAATAGGAGTATGAAATTATATATAGATTTACAAAAGCTAGTTATATATTTAAAATATATTCTGATTTTACATGAAAAATACTTACATACCCATGCATATATTTTCCATTAAGGACAAGAAATTATTTATAAATATTTTATTCTATTTCTATTCATTCATGTATCCTTTAATAACATAATATTTTTCTACTCTTTGTTTCTCCTTCTGCTTATAAAATATCTACTCTCAAGTAAACTTATTCCTCATTGTCTGAATTTTCTAAAATCATCTCATTATCTTTAATGTTTTCTGTATTACCTTGCTATGTCTAGGAGGCTATATTTGGGTTGTTGATATTTGTGTTTAATAAAAATAAATTTTTAAGTCAGTAATAATCCTTAAAATTATTTTATTCTACTCTTTTTTTGCATTTTCTTTGTAATTTCTCCATGGAATTTTATTAGAATTGTATTAAATGTTTGCATTAACTCTCCTACTAAATGGAAAAGTCTCTATTTTAGTATCTACAAATTTTGTCTATTTAATCAAGATTATTTTCATATTTACATGCTTATATCTCTAATTCTCATTTCAATAACCCATACAATTTTTATAAATGTTTTTTATATTCCTTTCAATTGTTTATAGAATATCCTCATGATTTCCTAATCTCAAGCATGCCAATTCTATAATCTTGTACTAGTTACATTCATATATGATAGTTAAACTTCATTGTTAAAATTACTCTTTTGGAAGTCTCCAAGGAGATACACCACTGGGCATGTTTGTGAAGGAATTCAACAGAGACTTCCTGGAGTGGGAAGACCCAGCCTAAATGTCATTTGTCTCAAAGTATAGACTTAGGAGCCAGATTGAATAATCAAATGAGAAGGGAGACAGCCTGCCAAGCACAGTGTTTGTCCCTCGCTCCTTCGTAACTGTGGACAATGTACCCGTGTTCCCCCACCATGCCTTCTCGCGCATGATGGATGGCACTCACATGCTGTGAACCAAAGTAAAATTTTCCTGTAGTAGTTTTTCTAAGGTATTTTATCACAACAATTGGCAAAATAAGTAATAGATGTAGTGATAGTTTTGCTTCTCTTCCCAGGAGGAAAGTTGCTTGTTTTAACCATTACAAGTGTCCATAGTGTTGTTTCCTCATTTGCTACATTTTAAATTATACTACATACCTAATGAAATAAACATGAGGGCATTTTAAACATTACAACCTTTTCTTAGCAATTATGCACCAAGTAGGATATTAAATGTCTGAATATGAAATGATTTACATGGCACATATATTTTAAGGGAGAGGTTTTTGAGAGTACCAATGTTAGATTTTTAGATGAACATACAAGATTATCCTATAAAGGAGTGATATTCATCATGCTATTTTCGTACTTATGGCATACTTTTCAAACTTTGTCCCCTTTGCTCTTACCATCCTACATGTTCCCTCCAATCACTGGCTCCATGTAATCGACTAAGGAGTCCTTAACTTCTGTTTTGTTGCTGTTTATTTTGAAAATTGGTTTAGCATATATATTCAATACATAAATGAAAAATTTTAACACACAGAAAAATATATTTACCTTTTCTACATTACTTTGGACAACTCATACTGATGAAACATTATATTTTATCATCCCATTTTATTAGTACAATAATTTCATTTTTTAAACTCTTTATTACTATTATTGTCATTCATTACAATTTATTCACTTTGTATCCTGGCTGTGGCCCCCTCCCTTGTCTCCTCCCAATCCCACCCTCCCTATGCCTTTTCCCCCTATGCCCCTCCCCTAGTCCACTGATAGGGGAGGTCCTCCTCCCCTTCCATCTGACCCTAGCCTATCAGGTGACATTCTTATTCAAACTAACACAATGGCCAACTCAGATCTTGGAAAACCAGACACTTTTACTTTCATTTTACTAAAGCAATCACTATGAACATCTAGGCATCCATAAAAATATCATTCCTGCCAGAGAAAGTCCCTTCTCCCTTACTAGGGACCCAACTTGGAGACTGAGTCTATGGGCTACATATGAGCTGGGGTTTTAGGTCCTTTCTATGGATTGTCTTTGGTTGGGAATCAGTCTCTTCAGAGCCCCCAGGGCTCAGTTTTTATGGCTCTGTTGATCTCCTTTTGGAGCATCTGTCCCCTCCAGATCTCTGAATCTCCCCTTTCTTTTTTTTTTTAATTTATTTATTTTTATATCAATCACAGGATACGTACTTTGCATCCCGGGCATAGCTCCCTCTCTCATTCCCTCCCACCTTCCTCATCCCTCCCTCATCTCCTCCCCACCCCCTCCAAGTCCACCAATGGGGGAGGACCTCCTCCCCTTCCATCCAACCCCAGCTCATCTTGTCTCCTCAGAGCTTGCTACAATGTCCTCCCCTGGGGTCTAGCCAGGCTGTTACTCCCTGGCATGTATGGGGGAGGATCAAAGAGTCAGCCATCAAGTTCATGACTGAAACAATCCCTGTTTCCCTTACTAGGGTCTTCAGTTCAACACTGAGCTATCATGGGCCACAACTGAGCAGGGGTTCTAGGCCATATATGGTCCTTGGTTGGAGAAACTGAGCAGGTTGGTCTCGTCAGTTTGGTCTTTGTGGAGCTTGTGTTCTCCCCAAATCTTACTAATTTCCCCTATTTTTATTATTACTTCCTGCCCTCTGCAAAAGGCTTGATTGTGAGTCTTAATATCTCCTTTGATACATTGCTATATTGATTCTTTCAGAGGTTCTCTTTGGTATGCTCCTGTCCTGTTGCTTGTTTTCTCCTCCATCCAATGTCCATCCTATTTGTTCATCTATACAAGAATTGATCATACCAACCTGGGTCCTCCTTCTTGTATATCTTCCCTAGGTGTGTAAATTTCAGCATGACCATCTTTTCCAATAGGTCTATATGAGTGAGTATATACCATATGTTTCTTTCTGCTTCTGGAACCTCTCTTAGGATGATCATTTCCAGGTCCCACCATTTGCCTGCGAATTTCATGATTTCCTCCTTTTTAATTGCTGAGTAGTATTCCATTGTGTAAAAGTACCACAATTTCTGTATCCATTCCTCAACTGAGGGACATCTGGGTTGTTTCCAGGTTCTGGCTATTATATATAAAGCAGCTACAAACATAGTTGAGCAAATGTCCTTGTTGTGTACTTGAGCATCTTTTAGATATATGCCTAAGAGTGGTATAGCTGGGTCTTGAGGAATCATTATTCCTAACTGTCCAAGACAGCGCCAAATTGATTTCCAGAGTGGTTGTACAAGTTTGCATTCCCACCAGCAATGGAGGAGGGTTCCTCTTTCTCCACAACCTCTCCAGCATGCATTGTCACTACAGTTTTTGATCTTAGCCATTCTGGTGGGTGTAAGGTGAAATCTCAGGGTTGTTTTGATTTTTTTTTTTCCTCTGCTGCTCTTATCTTTTCTTTCTTTTTTTTGTTTTTGTTTTTCTTCTTTTTTTAATTTATTTATTTTTATCTCAATCACAGGTTAGGTACTTTGAATCCCAGGCATAGCCCCCTCCCTCAGTCCCTCCTACCCTCCCACTCCCTCCCTCATCTCCCTCCTCCCCGCCCCCTCCAAGTCCACC
>JAQQSO010006838.1:0-11043 GCA_028658305.1 Pachyuromys duprasi
GTGGACTTGGAGGGGTGGGGAGGAGGGAGATGAGGGAGGGAGTGGGAGGGTAGGAGGGACTGAGGGAGGGGGCTAAGCCTGGGATTCAAAGTACCTAACCTGTGATTGAGATAAAAATAAATAAATTTATATATATATAAAAAGAAGACCTGGGAACTTGCTAGGGCAGATACTTAATTTTTTTAAAAACTGAGGCTGAGATCTTTTTTCTAAAATATTAAAAACTGCTCCCTAATTTTTTTTGACGTAGGTGGATTCATACAAATAAGTTCTCAGAAATGCTCCAATGAGATCTTCAAGTGGGATAAATTTTTATAGCTAAAATTTGGTATAAATTTATATAAAACCATTTAGACAAGTCCACTAACTCAAAACAAAGCACCAAGTTAAAATAAAGAGCTGGAGTCTTCCAGCTAATCTACCAAAGACAAATGACACTACCTGAGTTATTTTTGACTAAGGGTAAAAATGCAATCGAAATAATGTTCCTGTACATTCAAATAAAACTACAAGTAAAACATTGGGCTTTCAAATGCCTTCCAAGCAATTTGAGTTGTTTTATTCACGTCATGAAGACAGATTTTCCGTGGAGATTTTCCTGTTCAGAAAACGTTTCAAGACCTTGCTCTTCTGAGATGCTTATTGACATGGAAACATTTTATGTCATTGCTTTAGCCATGCTTTGGAATTTTGCCTCTTCAGCCAACTTTCTGCTCTGTTAGTTGTACTTTTTTTTAAGTCTTCCTGACGCATTGGCTCCAAATCCTTTCCCATCCTTGCTCCTGCACATCGACCTAAATTTTCTTAACAAAACATATTTACTGTGGCATACATATCCTCTAAAGTTTGACTTCCTTGTATGTATGTATTTATGTGTATAGAGATATCCATCCTGGGCCAATTCTATCAGCAAATGTTCTGTAAGTATTCATTTTGTACAAGGCCCTGTGCCAAGCACAAAGGAAGGAATAAAGTAGTGGAAAAAAAAATCTCTTGTCAAGGAGCTTGTTGCTTAATTGAAGATTTTTGAGCACAAAAAGTATGAGTTACTTTTCTTGTTCCTGTGACAAAATACCTGACAAAGGCAATTTAAGTAAAGAAGGGTTTGTTTTGATTGATGCTTTGAGGACACTGTCTATGGTGGCGAGAAGGAATGGCAGCAAGAATGTGAACCAGCTGCTAAGACTGTGTCAACAGTCACGAAACAGAGTCAGATGAATGCAGATGTTTGGCTCTCGCTCTCTCTCTCTCTCTCTCTCTCTCTCTTATTCAGTCTAAGACCCCAGACCACAGCATAGTGCTGCCCACACTCAGAATGAGTTTCTCTTCCTTAGTTAAGTCTTTCTGGAAACACCCCCATAGACACAATGAGAGCTGTGTTGCTTGGGTGATTCTAAACCCAGTCATGTTGGCAATGAAGATAAACCATCATGAGGTGGTTTCTCATGTTTGGCTTGTCCTGTTCACATCTCAATAGCTTCCTAAATCAACTTTAAGTTCTTTATTAGTCCCACCAAAGCAATGCTATTTCTTCTGCATTAAAAAAGTTAACTGAGGACATCCATCATCTTACTTCCTTTTCCTCAAGAATATTTTGTAGAGAGTTGGCTCAGTGGTTAGGATAGCTTATTACTCTTTCAGAAGAGTGGAGTTTAGTTCCTAAACATTCATGTTAGGCAGCTTGCAACCACCTGGGACTCCAGTTCCAGAGGGTCCTACATTCTCCTTTGGCCTGCATGGGTATTCTACCAAAGTGTACATACAGGCAGTCACATGCACATACATAAAAATAAATAAAGCTTTATAAAAACAATATTTTCATGTTGTGTAAAGAATAAAGTTGTTGACATGGTGTCACATTCAAACCTGATTGTTTGGTTTGAAATTCCTTCCTTTTTAAGTTTTAAATTTCCATCCCATTCCTTTAATATTTAGTCCCATCGTATTCTGTTATCTTTTCACTTGCTCACTGAGAATGCTGTGTTTACTTTCAGTTTTTGTCTTTAGAGTTGGCATGACTCGTTTGGTTATGCAAGCTTATGCAACCTTGATCGGTTTTATACACACACACACACACACACACACACACACACATCATCCTTCCTTCCTTATCTAGATTGATAACTGTTTGAAGAAAAGGCCTTAGCATACATAATGCATCTCACAAAAGATGCTTAATAAATTTTTGATGAAGGGAGCACAGGAAGAGTTATAGGGCTACAGGGCAAAAGGATGATTTTGGAAACAGAAAGTTTAGTTAAAGTGGCCTTTTCAAGAGTATGGTAAGGGTCACAAAGGACTCAATGTATTGGCAACTTGGCTCACATCCTCATTTCATTACTAGAGCAACTTTAGGGAGATTGAAAGGACAACAGAGAAAAGCTTTGGGACTGTTGAGAATTACATGGACCATGAGGGACAAGTTTGCTGTGAGACTGTTTCTAGTGATCTCAGATGCTACGCTCATAAAGTCTCACCAGCATGACTGCGTGAACATGAACTGAATAGGAACAATAGACATGCCAAAGTGGATAGGTGGCAACTATGAGTCCTCAGCCCTACATAAAGAACTACAGAAAGCTAATTAAAGCTGAGATTAGGAGAAACAATCATCCCCAGGTAAGTGCACACCAAATGGTCAGCCCTGAAAATATGCATACAGGGGACATAATACAGACTGAGCAGATTGTATTGAAGATTATATATGTATATACATATGTGCATGTAACAACAATTAGTGAAAAGAGAGGTCATGAATTTGAAGGCAAGTAGGGAGGGAGTATATGGGAAAGATAGCATGGAAGAAAGGGAAAGGGAAATTATGTAATTATATTATAATATTAAAAGAAAAGAAAAACCCTTTTTTCAAAAAAAAAGTTACTAAACTCAAGTAGTTGAAATAACATTATTGACAAAATACAATAAATCAGAAGTGGAGAGTAGGCATGGAGGGAAAATGATAATTTCATCTTTAGGTATCATATACAGAGTTTATATTAGCACAGAGGAGCTAATTGAACATATCAAACAAGCAATAAAAGATGCCCCCTTTGAAATTACCATTCAGTTCACTTCAACAGATACTGACATATGGGTACTATGTGCCTTTCACTATTCTGGAGATAAGCAAAACAAAATTTCTGCCTCCAGACTTCATGTTTAAGTGGAGAAGACACTTAATTACAGTGATATAAAATAGTAATCAGTATCACAGAATTATGTAGAAGGTGTTATGCAAATGTAAGTAGGAGAATGACCAATTGTATAGTTAACTGTGGGAAAAAAGTTAAAGAAGGGATGCTTACAGAGTTTGCCCTTGGAAGATAAATAGAAGTTTGCTTAATAAATGAGGGCATGCCTTGCCAAATAAAAGTATAACCTCAGGAAAAAGAATAGGACATGCAAATTCACAGCACTTTAGAGGCACAATAAGTCTGAAATGATTAAAGAAAAAAAAGGATGTCAGAATAAAGATGGATAGTGCAAAAATGTTAATGATTATCAGAAACCAAAGATAGATGTTGTTACAGTGGGCTAGACAGGAAGGATATATAACGGTTAAAAATGTGCACTCTAGAGTTCAACCTCCTGGAACCGAACTACATCTCTATCATTCTTAATTGTGTAGGCTTGAACAAGTCACTCAGTCTCTCTGGGCTCATGTTTCCTTATCTGTCGAATGGAAATACTGATCAAGGGATTGGTTTGGGGATTGAAATATGATAAATATAAATAAATCACACAGTGGTGCCTAGTATACCATGAGTGTTCTGTAAAGGTTAGTCCATGAACTAAATCAGAAGTAATGAAGTACCGTGCTATTCTCTGGTATACCAGCAGCCGCCCGAAAAAGAAATTCTTATGGGAAGTGTCTGTTTCTAGGTCTCTAAGCAATGATGCTGCAAGAACTAGATAGATCTCTTTTTCTCAGAGGAATGAGAGGTCCTTGAGATGGTATGATGTCTACCTTGGAAAATTGGAACTAACTTAGGGAAAGGGAGAGGACTCTGAGAACGAAAAAAAATGGAGAAGGGCCAGAGGGTCTCATTTAGAGTAAGTGAAAGCTGCCATTATTGTATTCCTCTGGAACATGGTAATAAAGAAAGGTAATATTATCATTCAATGGCAAACATTTTAGTTAAATAAGAAACAAAAAACTGGGGCTGGATAGATGGCTCAGGGGTAAAGAGCACTCACTGCTCTTGCAGAGAACTTGGGTTCCATTCCCAGCTACCATGTGGTGGTTCACAACCATCCCAAACTCCATTTCTAGAGGAATTGTCATTCTCTTCTAAACTCTGAGGGCATCAGACACATGCGTGGTGCACATACATACAGACATACCTGCAGGAAAAACACTCATGCATGTTAAACCTTTTAAAATCTTTAAAAAAGAAATATAAAATTATCCAGCAGGAAGTGGGGAACTATGTTCAGTTGATGGCTTCTCAGAAAGGAAGAGTCAGGTTTATAAAGGTGTGTCCTCTGTAGGGTGACCATATGCCAGTGAAGGACATGGGGAGCACAAATTGGACTCAATGGGCTTTTTATTTTATTTTTTTTTAATTTCTGAAAAGAAGATAGGAACTTGAGGAGGGGAGGCTGTAGAGGAATTAGGGGAAGGAATTAATGTTGAATATGATCAAAATACATTATATGGAATACTAAAATAATTAATCAAAACTTTAAAAAAATATCCAGCAGGGACCCTAAGGAGAGAGGAGATAACAGGGTCCAGTACAGATAGTTTGTTGTAGGTAGAGGAATCTTTTTAACAGAGAGAATGACTGACAATACAACGCCTCCTCCCCAAGTAATACAGTACCTCTAGCTCCTTGAGTTTTGATGCTCTCAAGGAAACCATTGTCTTATCCCATCTTTGTAGAGCCCTAGTCAAGTGATCCTTGAATAGACTCCTGGGATGATTGTGCTTCCCTGTGTCACTGCTCCTTGTGCTGTGAAATGGAACTGAATCCCGTTTGCCAGCCCCTGTCAAAGTCCCTCGTCATCTAGCCCAGGGATTCATTTAACAGAGCTAAATTTGAAATATGGTTTTGCCACTTACTTAGCAATGTGATATGGAACAAGTTACTAAAATTTTCAGAGCCCCAGTTTCTGCATTTGTGAACTGAGAAAAATGGCTTCTGTATTAATTATAATTATAATTTAACATTGGAACTATTTCTGTGTGTCGTATTTGGCGTGGAGAGTGTTTTAAAGATGTGAGCTCCTCATCTCTTCTTTTTTCATTATACCCGGGAATCCCATGATTTCCTGCATTCATTTTAGCACCTCCTGCAGATTTTTGTATCATCAATATCTGTGTAAGGAGAGAAGAGGAGATGAGAAAATCTGCCCATGGAAAGACAGTGAATAGTGGCTTTTTATTCAACTCCATCCTGACTTTGCAGTAGAGATATTTTCATGTAGACTGTATCTCAAAATAGGAAACATATTTAGATATTGGATAGAAATTTTTCTGTAAGCCAAGAAATATGAGTTAAACATTATGACAACTATGTGAAAAAATATCTACACATTTGTTTAATGTGAAAAATCTATCTGTACGTTCACATACTTAAAATCAGAAGGGAACAAGGAAAACTGAAAACGCTGTAAGGCAGTAGAAATATGTTGTTGCACTCTAATCTTAGTATCATTGTGCGTGTGGAAGAGGCTCTTCTTTCCTTGAGATACATGAATCTTCTTGCCTTCTTTTCGAAAGAACAGCAGGAGGACAGGGTGATGGAGTAAAGGGATTTTCACAGTGGGAATAACATGCCCCCATCTCATCTGTCCTTCTGCCCAGCCTTCCATTAACCATCATGACCTACCAGAGGCCTGGAGAGCTTCCTATCTGTGGTGCTTCAATGCCCTTGCGTCATTAATATCATCTCTACTCTTCTTCTAGGAGTGGATCGTATCGAGGGAGGTATGGAAGAAGTTGTGCATGTTTAGCTGTCAGTCCGAACCTTTTAGAGCCAGCAGGGGACAAAAGCAATAATCGCTGTATAATGCTGTGGACTTTCTTGGCAGGTGAATACTGCTATGCATGAGGCAAAACTTATGGAAGAATGTGACGAGTTGGTAGAGATCATCCAACAGAGGAAGCAAATGATTGCTGTCAAAATCAAAGAGACAAAGGTAAACCATGGTGCTTCAGTGAAGTCAAGGTGCAGTGACTTTTCCCAAAAGTCAGAGTTCATTCCTGATGATTGCAGTTTGAAATTGAATCATAAAACCAAAAGGAAATGCAGTCATGGGGAGAGATACCATGAAATAATGTTTGGCCTTTGCTATGAGTCTCATAGAAAATGACAGCCGCTCTGAGTGTTGTAAACATTTTATATCTTGACCTGGATGTTGGTCAAATGTGCACGTGCACGTGCACACATGCACACATGCAAGTGCATATGTACTCATTTACTTAGGATTTGGGTGCTTTGTGTTAGCATGTTTTGAGAGGTTTTTTTTTTTTTCATATATATGTATGTATGGGTGTTTTGCCTGGATGTATGTCTATGCACCACGTGCATGGAGTACCCTTAGAGGCCAGAAGAGGTCATTAGATCCCTTGTTAAACCCAGTTGTGAGCTGGCAGGGGGGTGATAAGAATTGAACACAGGTCCTGTGGAGTTATCATTGCTCTTAACCACTGAACCATCTCTCCAGGCTCTCCTTCCCCATGTTTTAAGGTAATAAAAACAAATAATGCTAGAAATATGGGTCTGGCTTATAGAAGAAATGTGACTGACATCTTGACTGCTTAGGACTTATGAAAAGTGTTGGGAAACTATTGTTATTCTGTAAAAGGATGCAATCCGATATGGTAGAGGTGTGGATAGTACATCAGAACATGAGAGTGAAGCAAGGACCACTTGGAGACATACAGTCATTTCTGGTAAAAGTTATGGAAGATGTAAACCAGCTAGTGATAGAACACATGGAAAAGAAAAGTATAATAATTGCCAGAGAGAAAAAAATTGTATCATTCAACTTATTAGATATAATCAATGAAAGAGAAAGAAGAGTCAAAGAACCATAGATTTTTCTTTGTTTTGTTTTTGTTTTTTTCAAAACAGTGTTTCTTTGTAACAGCCCTTGCTGTACCTAGAACTCACTTTGTAGACCAGGCTGGCCTCGAACTCATAGAAACCTGTCTTTCTCTGCCTTTGAAGTGCTGGGATTAAAGGCATGTGTCACCATGCCCAGCTGAATTAGAGATTTCTAAGCAGGGAACTGAAGAGTAAGGTTCAAAGAGGTCATGTGGAAGTCTCCATGTACGTTTTTAGGTTTGTGGACCTGCTGGTGATAGTGATTATGAGCCCATGCTGTGGGTACAATGTGAAAAAGTCCAAGTACCTCATTTGATGACCAATGCTTTGTGCCATGCTGGGTGGTTTCAGCTAACATGAACTGAAGTTTCCAAGAATACATTGTGGTAGGTATAGAGAAATATGTATGTGTAAGTGCAGCTACTAATAAAGAAAAATGAGATACTTTTGTTAAATGTGTACAACAGCATATTACCAATAAAATATAAACAATGATGATCTCTAGGTGTATGATTGCCCTTTACATTTGTATTTTCAATTTTCTATAATTAGCACGCTGTGATTTTATAATCAGAACAATGTTATTAATACACAGAGGATGTAGATAACAGTATATGGCTGGGTACAATGTGAGGGATCCAGTTATAGACTGGACATGAGCCTTAGCAGGCAGGGTGAACAGGTGAACAGTTGCTGCAGAGGTCATGGGATTAATAACCCCTATGTTTAGAACCACTGCGGCAGATTTCCTTCATGTTGTTTTACTGTTTTTAATTAAGCATGGTATGTTTTATCTCATCTTTTCTCTTACCAATTCTTTTAAGGTTATGAAACTGAGAAAGTTGGCACAGCAGGTTGCTAACTGCCGCCAATGTCTTGAACGGTCAACAGTTCTCATCAACCAAGCTGAGCATATCCTAAAAGAAAATGACCAAGCACGGTTCCTGCAGTCTGCAAAAAATATTGCCGAGAGGTATATATGCTTCTTATGTTCTTTTGATATGACTGCTCTTGTGAAAAGGGGGTGGCATCAAGTTACTTAATTCTCTTCAGGCATTGTGTAGTAGCTGCCACTTACCAGAGTTTTACCAGCTAGGTAATTATTGAGACTTGGTGGTAAATTACCCTGCAGATTTCTGGATCGTTTTCTCTGTCTTTGCTGCCCACCAGCTCTTTTAAGGCAGAGCCAAGTATAGGGCTACCCCCTGCCTTTAGCTTCTTGCTAGGTCTTGAGCAGTCTGTGATAGTTGTGATGTGTGGGAAGAGAAACCCAGGGTTACGGTGATAGGATGTGCCTTTCCTAAGCCTATGCTTGCTTTAATGTGTGTGTTTTTTTTTAAATCAAAGGAACCCCTACTCTCTTGCCTCCAATTCCTCTTATATCCCCCACAGTAATTTTCCTCCCTACTTCATGTGATGTTATTATTTTTTTTTTACTAAACCCACTGAGTTCATTTATTGCTGTTTGTATGTGCATATGTGTATGTATAGGTTTTGTTGTTTAAGTTTAGGTTTTTCTTGCATGAATTCCTTAGAGAATTATTTGGCTTTTATTTGATCACCTGGTCCTTGGAAAATTAGGATCATGAACCTTGTTCCAGTGTATCAGAGAACTCATGGATTATTAATAGTCTACTTATTGGCCCAGAATCTATGCTCTAAAGTAAACCATTGTCCAGCATAGCCACCAGTTCTTCAAAGGGCTACAGTAGACCAATTAGTCCAGATATGATCTTCTTTACACATTTTCCTCCCCTTCATTAGAGACTTTGGTTTTTAAGCTCACAATCTTCTTCCTACTGGTATGCCATCATTCTAGGTGGATTGACTTAGACAGTTAACCCATGTAATACTTTTACCACCTAGCCATCCACCTTCTCTAATATCTTCTGCAGAGATTCCCAACTCAGATCCACTTCATTCACTCACTTCCTGGACCACACCTCATCAATATCACTCAAAATCCCACAATCATAAACTAAAAGCATCACAATTTCTAACTACAACCTCTTTTTAATTCAAATCCATTTTTCTTCACTTTATTGAGACCTCTAAATCTTGAGGTATGCATAGATTTCCCTATTTCCTACCAGTGACCTAGTTGTACTTTGTTGTAAGTTTATTTTGGCTTTGTGATTTGTCACTCCAGCTACTCTCTTTCCCAATCCCCTTTCCCATTGCCCTTTACATAATCAAACTGACAAAAATCTTAAACCTGAACCAGTCCAACTATTCCCACCTTTTCCATGTCTGTACGGTGGGGGAAAAATTACACAATCAAGGATATATCACAGTAATGCGTGCACAGTACCCACCTGAAATCTTTCTGTGTCCCTATGGTCAGTTTTCTTATCAACCTTTCTCCACAATGCTATTTTAAATCTTTTGTACTCACCTTAAATGTTAGTTCTGCCATGTTTATATTCATGCTTACTAAATTGTATAGATAATGGTTAAATGTAAAATGATAATGTTTAACTTCTCATGTTGTTTCTAGATATAGTTAGGTCCACATCCATTTCTTTCACCTTCCTTCTGGTTATAGTAAGTGTTGCCCCCTTATTTGTGATTTGGCTGCATGCATCCTTGTTCCTTTTATGTGCATTGGTGTTTTGCCTGCTTGTGTCTGTGTAAAGGTGTCAGATTCCCTGGAACTGGAGTTACAGACAGATGTGAGCTGCCATATGGGTTCCGAGAATGGAACCTGGGTCCTCTGGAAGAGCAGCTAGAGCTCTAATCACTGAGCCACCCCTCCAGACCACATCCCCGTTTCTATATCTTCAGTTTTCCATAGAGTTGCTGGTTTCACATCTACTTTTAATCCCACTCATGGCTCTACAGCATTAAAACCCTATAATTTTCTTCTACCTCATATCCCCTCTAGTTACCATCCTATTTCCTGTCTGTTTTCTCTTTCTTTCTTTCTTTTATGCAGAAAACTGCTTTCATCACTCCTTACTTTCATTAAATGTTAAATTTTGTTTATGTAAAAGTGACACTTTGTATATAATTAGAATGTAAAACATAGCAAAATCATATTGACAGAAACAACACTCTTCTATTACCCAGTTTCTGCTCTCCAACAATGATGACTGATAACAATAACAACTTATTTTCTGTTGGGCACATATTTTAACCCTTTACTAGTATTAATACAAAGAACCCTTACAAAATTTTTATAAGGTAGATATTAATATTTTCCAGTTTTACAAATGAGACCACAAGGTTTAGTGAGTTTAAGTAACTTGCCTAGAATTACCAAACTAGCAGAGGCATGGTTCAAATCTAAGGAATATCGTGCATTTTGGGACCAATGCCAAGCAATTTAAATTCTATTAGGTATTCCTCTTGATATAACATTGACATTGATATTTTAAATATTAACCTCTGAAAATCTTGCAACATTGTCAGTAACTATTTTGTCAAAAATTTTATCTTGCCTCTTGATTGTTTTAAGACTGCAATTATGTGTGTATTAAGCTGTTTAAAGCTATTCTGTAGTGCATCTCTCAACCCTCAATAGAGAAAAGACTTTTATTGATCCTTGTTTCTCTCTTAACATTCTGTTATTATTTTGTGTACATAAACATTGCTTATTTTTTTAAGAAGTCTTACATTATTTTGGTTTTCTCCAAGTTTTTTCCTCTGTTATGGGCACTTAGATTAATAAATATGCCACCCTTTAAAAATAATTTAGGAGACAAGTTGTTGATTAATGAAAATTAATTTATTACCAGTTTAGCCAAACCATAAAAATATTTCTAGTTTCTTTCAGTCCATTCTATTCCAGTCTTACAATGTTATACAAAAGATGAAACATAAGTCAGAAAATACACATAAGTTAAAATATCATATTCCTCCTCTGATTGGGATCAGCACTTAAGCCTTTCCCTATCCCCAGTGTGGGATTCCTGGGGAAATGATAATTCTTGGAGACTCCTTATTCAGTCCTCTGATAGCCGAAGGGAAAGGCACAAGTGTCTGTATA
>JAQQSO010006839.1:0-11043 GCA_028658305.1 Pachyuromys duprasi
ATACTGGAGAGCTTCTGATGCCATTCTGAGACAAAGGAAGTGACCCAGTTTTCCCCAAGAGTACTTGGCTGAGAGCAGAGCTCTTACGGCCTTGGTGCTGCTCTGCCTTTGTTGGACATACCTCTATTCATGTCTCCTTTCCATCCACATACCAAGATGGTGGAGACCAGCGCTCTGACTCCTTAACCGACAGCTTCCAGGCCTGGTACCCAGCTTCCTTGAGCAGAGGTCAGTCTGCCAAGCAGCCAGCCTGGCTGTCGACTCCACGATCCAGCTGCAGGTATTCCTGAGGGAAGCTGCGTCTTACTGTGGCTATTTGGTGCAGATGTGTAACTCCAGCTCCAGACAGCACCCTGACAGCCACAACCATTTTGTAAAGAGCTACACTGGACCTTTCTGTCATCACAAGCCTCAGTGAACTCCAGCAGCCATTTTCACCAGGCCATGGGTGGGGGTGGGGACAGTGTACTCGTGGCCCAAAAGAAGCCATGTGACTGGCACAAGCACAGTCCCATAAAGGACTCCCGTGACTGGTGTGAACCCCTTTCTGGCTAGATAAGCAGGCTGTTTGGTTTAGTTTTCAGGAACACACACACACTCCAGGTGCCATAGCATCAGCAGTGATGGAGGGAGATCTGATCATTCTGAGAAGTTTTGAAAGTCTCCCCAGGTGATGGTTACATCACTCAATGTGACAGAACAGACAGTTCTCAAGACTAACAGAGTGGAGGGGAGTGGCAGCTGTGGACAGGTCTGCAGGCCAGAGTCTGATGGGGTTCCTGTCACTGACTGTCAGATGCAGGAAAACCTGTTCTTCACCCACCCTCCCGTGTGGCACCTCCTGTGCTCACCTGTGTGGGTTCACCCACTCAACAGCCAGTTCCAAGGCTGGCACACAACGTGGCACCGCATGCCAGCCGGCTTTCTCTGTTCTGTCCAGTCCTGGAACCAGTGTCAGAGCACTCGGCTCAGCCTGCAGCACCCCACATGCCCATGGACAGCTTGTGGCCTTGTCTGAGCTTCTGGGAGGCGGGCTGTGGGCAGAGCTTCCACACCGTCAACTTGGATCCTATGAATTTGGCGGAGGAGAACTCAGGGCAGTCCTTGCTTGCATTCACTCTTTTCCAAAAAGGGAAAAGAACATGGAAGGACCATAAGAGGGCTACCGTTGAAGAGATGTTGAGGTCAAGGCAAGAGCGAAAAGGCAGAATTCCAAGGGAGCCCCCCCCCCACCGAAGCCTCACTGTCCAGCCCCCTAAAACCTTCAGGAACTCGTGGTTAAGAGTTTCATGGAAGTTCTGTTAGGCAGTTGTGATGGGCAACACAACTGGGATGGGCAATTAATTCCACCTCCTGCCCTGTCCTGTCCCAGAGATGAGGAAGGGCTGGACTCCAACCTGCAGAGTCATAGCTGGTTCCCTTGGCAACCAGCTTGGCTGAAGCGTTCAGAGTAGTGGGGTAGATGTGAGGAGTGTTTCATCCGAACAAAAGCCGTTCCTCCCCCTCATCTCAGGAAGTGACGAGGGGTCAGGAGCTCTGTGGCAGGGCCTAGGATCATAGACTGCAGGTATTTTTTAACTCTTATGCTTTATAGTTGCAAAAACAGCGGTGTGAGTGTGCACATGTTCAAGCACATACATTCGCACACACACGTATGTACAAATGCATGTATGTGTCTATGCTTGTCTGTGCACCTCTACGTAAGTAGAGTCTCTACATAAGTAGCTCTGTATTTAGGGGCTTTTGAAGCATTTTATGGGGGCTTTGGGTTAGGTGTTTTCCACTTAGGGCTTGGCGTGCAGGCTGGTGTCAGTTGTCACTCGGTCAGGTGGTTCTCAGGGGCCTCTTGCCCACTCGTCGGCCCTGAGCAGTCCAGCAGGGTGAGAGAGTGTCCACATGGCTCTGCTGACCCTCACTCAGCCTCTCCCCACTGTGAGCAGTGAGCTCCAGCCAGTGTCAGGGCCCAGCTTCTGCCCTGAACCCTCACTGTGCAAGCAGCAAATGGCCCGGGGTTTGGACTGGGGCAGGCAGCGAGCGTGAAGACAGGAAACTGCGAGCCTTGTCCTCTGGCTTTGTCCTGATCAAGTCGCTCAAGCTCAGATCCAATGTCTCCACCTATGAACTGGAGCTGAAACACCACAGTCTTGACGCTGTTGCGGAGGGGGTGAGAGGAAAGAAGAGCATGGACGGAGGCAGGGAACTGGGGGACAGGGACACCCGTGGGGCCCGGACAGCTCATCACCCTGCCTGTGTCAGTCAGTCCATTAAAGCCATGCCTGTCCTGTGCTCGGGGGAAGCTAGGAAGAAATGGAGACTCCTGCTCTCCCAAGCCATCTTCTCCTGTCCATATGAGCACCGTGAGCGTGAACAGACTGACACATCCTGGGGAACAGGGAGTGGGCAGGCCAGAGCGGCTGCCGAAGGAGGGGGCAGGAGGGCATGTTCTCTGCTCAGTGCAGTGAGAGCTGAGTGAGTCCATGGAAGCATTCGGATGTGAAGATGAGAGGAGCAGGGCTCCCTCGGGATTCTGGTACCCTAAGCCACAGGATTCCAAACAAAACCAGAAAGTGTTTCTAACTGGAGGAGAGTGGACTGGCTTGGCCCTGCCCTGTCCTCAGATAATAAGAATGCCTTACATCAGGGTCACTGGGCTGTGTTCTCTGGCCAGCAGTGTGAGTCACCAGCCCCTGAGGTCATTTTGGCTCCAACTCAAAGTAAACAGGGCATTGAGCAGCGTATCAGGTGAGAAGTGAAGGTTGGAGAGACAGGAGGAGGGGAGTGTGTGAAAGGGAAGAGAAGGACCTGAAGCCAAGAGCCCAGTCCCCTCGTGGGGTGGGTACATCCCCTGCCCAGACCAGGCCAGCAGTGGCGGACGGAAGCCTTGGCTTCACTCTATGATGGGGCCAGTGCAGTCAGCGATTTGCAGAAGGAATGTGACCAGCAGATACCCCAAGACTTTCTTTTCTTTCTCTGTTGTACCAATTATTTTTCCATTCCCCGGGGAAATCCTCAGGGAAACCTAAAACTGTCCCCACAATCTGCCCCCTCCCCCCTGCGTCAAAGCCTTCACTTGTTAAAGTGTGGGCCTCCTCTGGTGTCCCCTGGGTTCTCCTGAGGCCCAGAGGTCCTGTATCCACAGTCCTAACCCTAACCTGGATTAACAGGCTGACGTCTGGGCTGTGCGAGGCAAGTCTGATTCACCCAATGGATGAGGCCCAGAGGCAGGCGGGGCGCCCTAGACCCAGCTCTCCCGGTAACCTTTCCGCCCTCTGATTTCTCATCTCTGAAACACTGGTGTGGAGCTTGACTCCTCCGCCTTGGGTGTGAGGGACAGCTTGCAAGAGGGTCAGGGTGCTGTATCCTGCCTCAGAGGCCTGATGCCCTAAGGAGACCCAGCCACACCCCCCGTTCCCATTGGCAGGAGTTCCTGACATGGTTCCCCAGCATGTCCTAGAAGTCCTGAGGGTTCACAGAACCCACACATCACAGAGATGCACAAGCTGCCAGGAGCCCACATGATGGCTGGACAAAAGGCCAAGATTATCCTGGAAGTAACCTGTAGGCCTGAGAGAAGCATTCCGTTAGCTTCTCTTTGACAGGAGGGTTTATGGGACTTCCTGCACTTCAGCACAGGTCCCAAACAGGCACTGCAGAAGATGTTTGCCTTGTGAACTCCCACTTCCTGCCCAGGGCTCCCCCAATGTCAGGAGGTCCCAGCCTCTTCAGAAACACAAAGCACGCTCCAAGAAATCCAGAGAGCCATTTCTCCAGGTCAAATTGTGACATGCTTGTCCCCAGCTGCCCTGTCTCCTTTCTCCTGGTGATGGATCTCCTTCCTTCTGGTGACGCTGTTTGCTCTGTGAGGGTCTAGAAGTGGGGACTCCTGGAAGGTGGGAGCTTCTCACCGCTGCTGTGTGGTCCTGACACCCACTCCATTCCAAAACAAATGGAAACAAGAATGACCTGTGGCCACCTATTAAAACACCATGTGTGCTCATTGGCCCCCCACCGAGTGGGGCTATGTGCTCCTGTTAGCCCCAAGGGCTTCTGGGAAACGGCAACAGGCTGCCAAGCCTTCATCAAGCAGATGGAAAGCCAAGGATGAACTGTTCGCCTCCATACAGGCTGTTCTCACTGCCTGGGAGGGCCCTGGGCTCTAGGTCATTAAAATGCGCAAGTTGCCCTGCTTATCAGGACCTTTGAGCTGAGAGAAGCTGAGAAGAGTTACAAGCAAACAATGGACTGGATGACTCTCCCTGGGGACTCTCTCTTTACTTGGAGAGACAGGCACGCCTAGACAAAAGCTGTGTCTGGTGAGGAATGTGCGGAAAGTGGCTGCTCTTTTTCCACACGCCCTGCCACCCGCCACCCAGAGTTTTGGGTGGGTAGGGAGGTGTGTGAGCACTGACTACAGACCCCACAAGCCCAGGTGTGTGTGTGTGGGGGGGGGTTGATTGGAAAAGTGGAGGCTTCCATCGTTCACGGGGTGCAGGGACCCTGGAAGGAGGCCATGAGCCTCACTGAGCAGAGCAGGAAGGAAGGCCAGCTGGCCAGGAAGTGTGCAGAAGGCCTTGCCCCGTGGAACAGCATCGGAAGAAGCTCTTCACATCGGAAGATTTATAGGACCAAGGAGCTTAGGTGTGAAAACAGAAAAGTTAGCACAATTTAGAGGGGGAAAATGACATGAAACTTGCAGATTTTTTGTCCTCTTTGGGTTGTGACCTGTTGAATTAGCTTAAAATGTTAGAAGTGGATACAGTGTGCTACAATTACAGCAGAAGACAAGGGAGTTAGTCTTTCCTGTCAGAAGATAGTCACTATTTTATCAAGTTCAATAAAGCCTGGGCGGCGTAAAGTTCAAAGCAAACACTACCCAAATGGTTGCTGATCACTTGTCAGCTCCCTTTCCGTGTCTACCACAGGCTAAAAACAAAATAGCGAAGAGATAAGCATGACTGGCTGAGGGAAGGGCGTGCACACCCGTCCAGAGCTTTCTAGAGCCTTCGGGAAAGCCTCGCTCTGAAGGCTGGGCCTACTGCCTCCCCAGCTGGCTTCCCAGGGCCTTCCTCTGAATTCTTCCTACTGTTCACTCCCATCCCACATGTGTCACCGGATCAGTGTGCTCAGACTCGAGGTGACCGCTAGACCCCTCAATAGTAATGAGCAGCCCCCTGCCAGCCTGCGTGCAGGTGTCTTCACATACTCAGACCGCTTGGGCCACTCACCTGCCTTAGGTTCCTCCATCTGAAATACTTTGGCCAAGAAGCCATAGACCTAAAAATGTCTCATAAAATCCATAAGTGTGCACATTGCAAGAAAATTCAATAATATCGCAGACTGTCCGGTAACAGAGATCCTTGTCCTTTCTGATTAGGACCCTGTCAACAAAGCTGCCAAAGGCACAGGAGCTGGGAGAGTGCCCAGAGCTGCTGGAGTGTAGACCTCCATTCAGCAGAGCAGCACAGGGCCAGGCCAGAGGCTTCTGCACTGGGTGTGGGCTGGGGAGACGTCATCTCAGAGTCCTTCCCTGGAAGCGATCCCAGTGCGGCTCGTGGAAATCCCGCTGCACACTGGTGGCGCTTCCACATTCTCATCCCAGAAGACACAGACCAGACTACCGAAACAGCACCAGATTTATTCTTCTAGCCTCAGAGTTGCAAAGCCGCTGCGCCTTCCTCTGAAGCAGAGGGGGAGGACAGGAGAGAGGAGACATGTCTTCACTTGATGCAAAAGCACCAGCTGTGTCTGGAGCAGCCTGGTAGGGCCTCACCATGCTCTGGGACACTAGGCATGGCTGTCCAGAGCACTCTCTGCCTTCCTTGGGGCTGTTTCCCCTGCCACGTCTTGCCATATGCACGCACATGCATGTGTACACACCTGCCTATGTAGATATGTACACTTGTGTAATATATGCTTATGCAAACATATCCTTGTGTAGGCACGAGGAAGCATGCCAGGAGCACCACGCTCTCTACTGCGGATCCTCCAGGAGTCTGAACATACACAAGGTGCACCTTCTTCTCTTACACGTCCATCCTCTGTGTAAATGTTTCGCCAGCGTTGAACCCCACAAAGGCAGTCACAGAGACAGAGGTGTAAGCGGAAGGTGTGGCACCACGCACAGGGCTGACTGTGACAGGAATTCGCATTGACTGGACTGAGCAACGCCTAAGGAATTGGTGGGAGTACGCCTGTCTGTCCCAGGAGCTTCTGGAGTGAGCTGACTGTGGAGGGGTGTGGACAGCGTCATGCCATGGCGAGGGTTGTGAGTGTCGGGGACCAAGCAAATGCTCCACATCTGATGCTCCCCTGATTGTCAGGCTGACAGCTGGGAAGCTGAGGCTCTCTAATGCGAACATGGCCCTGCCCACTCACAGAACTCTACAGCACTCAGGCTCTGAGGAAGCTTTGTAAGTACAATACCACCAAGAGGCAAAAGCAAGACAGAAGTGCAGACATGTCCTCAGATCCTGAGCTAGGGCAGAAAGCTCATAATCTGAGAATGTATGTCCATCTAAAGCCAGCATGGCCAGCGTTTGCCAGCGTAGCCCTGCCCGTCAGCTGCCATATGTGCGCAGAGAGCCACTTACCGTTCCCATTGCTGTGGCAAATGCCACGAAAGGGAGGAGACATTTATTCTGGCTCACACTTTGCTGCCATGATTTCGTCACAGGAGGGAGGTATGATGGTAGGAGCTGAAGAGCCTAGTCACATCACATCTATATTCAGGAAGCGGAGAGAAATACACGCTGGGGACCAGCTCAGTTTCTCATTTTCATTCAGGTCAGGACCCCAGCCCTTGAGGTAAAGCTGCTCACAGTCACGGTAGGATGTCACCACTCAGTTAAACCCTGCTAGAAATTCTCTCTCTCTCTCTCTCTCTCTCTCACATACACACACACACACACACACACACACACACACACACACACACACACAAGTGTCTCCTAGGTGAGTCCCAATCCCAGCCAACTGAGATTAGCCATCACACTCAGTCACATGACCTGACCCTAGCCTGACTGGAAAATGACTGTCTTTTCTTAGTGGTACTATGCTACAAACAGTAAGCACTGTTTTTCTCTGTAATGCTGACACTGTGAGGCTGATAAGATGTCTCAGCGGCTATGAGCATGTATGGCTCTTGCAGAAGATCTGTGTTCAATTCCCAGAATCCACACAGTGGCTTACAGCCATTTGTAACTCCAGTTCCAGAAAATCCTGGGCCTTTTCTGGTTTCCACAGGTACCAGGTCCACATATGGTATCCATCCATCCATATATACATACATACATACAAACATCCATCCATCCATCACTCATACATACATTAAAACATCCATCCATACATACATACAAACATACATACATACACACAAACATCCATCCATCCATCCATACATACATACAACCATATATACACACAAACATTCATCCATTCATACATACATACATACAACCATACACACAAACATCCATGCATACATGCATATAAACATCCATCCATCCATCACACATACATACATACAAACATCCATACATCCATCCATCCATACATACATACAAACATACATCTGTACATGCAGGTGCTTAAGCATATCCATAAAATAAAAACAGATTTTTAAAAGATGGTTTTCATATTGCGTTATTAGAAACCTGACTTTTACTCTAAGCTACCTTTTATTTCCAAGGATTACAGTAAAATGGTATTGATCTGGATTTCTGGGTTTTTGGTGCTCCTCACCTTTTGCCTGGTGTGGGTGCCTCTCTCATTTCCTACAGCTCTAGCCTCCTGAGCTCTGCTGAATGCTATTTGTTAACACCATGGTAGGTTTCTGGTGGTTCTGGCAGTCACGTTTTTATCCTTCCTCAAGTATACCCTAACCAAAAAAATAAAGATAAAGGAAAAAAAGATAAAAGAAGAAGAAACTGAGCATGGTAGAGTACGAAGAAGAAAACCAGCCATAGGTGGCCACAACTTTGTTTGTGAGCTCTCCTGGCACAATACAAAAACAGTCTGAGCTACAGAGTCACAGGACAGTGTGGTGCAAACAGCCCTCGGGCAGGGTTGTAGCAGTCCATCCATGGGGGGAATCCTGCAGATGCACCAGGGGAACCCGGAGGTAGATGGAAACACAATTAGACCCAACATGGAGACACATTTCTAACAGAAGCTTGCAGGCTAGGATAATGCTTCCTCCTTGTTCTGCCTCGGGGCAGATTTCAGCTCTTTGTGGCTGATGCATGACTCTGGGTATTGCAGCAAGAGAGGAGGGTCCAGCCCTCCAGGTACTTCTGAGAGCTGCCTGTGTGTCTGCCTGCTGCAGTGCAGAAACAAGGGTAGAACTTAACAACGTGGCTGAAAGAAAGAAAGAGGTGGGGACAGGGGGAAGAAGGAAGGGAAGAGTGGGTACAGGGAATGAGGCAGCAGGGGGGAAAGGGAAGAAATGAACCTGGTCTGATAATCAAAAACCAGGAAAAGTCTGAGAAACATTCTCAGCATGAGGAACTGGAGGAGGCCGCTGACTCTGGTCTGAGGACTGTGAAACTCCATGTGTTTGTGATGGGCATTGGGCACATTAAGGATGTGAGACAGAACAAAAAACACAGCAAAGGCATGAAGAGGGATGCTGGATGCAGCAAGGACATGAGGATGGACACTGGGCATGGTGAGGATGTGAGCATGCACACTGGGCATGGTGAGGATGTGAGGATGGACACTGGACATGGTGAGGAAGAGGAGATGGACACTGGGCATGGTGAGGATGTGAGGATGGACACTGGATATGGTGAGGAAGAGGAGATGGACATTGGACATGGTGAGGATGTAAGGATGGACATTGGGCATGGTGAGGAAGTGGGGATGGACACTGGACATGGTGAGGATGTGAGGATGGACACTGGATACGGTGAGGAAGAGGAGATGGACACTGGACATGGTGAGGATGTAAGGATGGACATTGGGCATGGTGAGGATGTGGAGATGGACACTGGACATGGTGAGGAAGTGGGGATGGACACTGGATAAAGTGATATGAGGATGGAAAGGTGACATGGTGCTAGCCTGAAAATGGATGCTAGCCATGGTGAAGACATGCAGATGGACAGTGGGTACATACACAGGATGGACTCAGTAAGGACAAGAGGTGAGACCCAGAGAATGTGTTGTGTCGGCTTCAGGTTGACAATGTGACCATGTGGTCACTGATGCTTTTTGTTTCAGAGGTCAACATAATTGCAAGTGGAACACTATCTTTAACTTTGAAGAAGTTTTCATATTTACAGAAAAGATTTTAAACACTAGAATAATGGTTTTACTGTCATGGTAAGATCAGAGTATGGAGACAAGAAGCATCTGACGTTGGTCAGAGTGTCAGACCTCAGCTTCCCTCTCCCCCTCCCCCTTCCTCTCCCCCTCTCTCCCTCCCAACCCCACCCTGCTCGCCCTGTGTGGGTAGTGATGAGGCTTCTTCACTACATGACACAGAGCAGAAGGCGGGGCTCCACACCTCTCACCCAATAAAACTGGGGTTGTCAACCACAATCTGAGTGTTCTGAACTGAAAACTCATAAAACTCAGAGACTAAAGCCCAAGATGGGGACATGAGACAGAGTTCTCCACAGAGGATCATTGTCCCAGTTCTGGAGCCTAGAGCTGGTCACGGGTCCTGGGTGACTGGATCAGAATAGCCGACTGGACTAGGTGTATGCCGTTTCCTTTGCCTAATCCCAAGGTGGCTGGCGAATCTCACACAGAACAAAAGTTAAGGTCATCTGGAGTGGCTAGCAGGTTGGAGCCCAGGAAGTTACTCAGAAGCAGGACTCCAGGCCCCTGTCCACTTGCACAACCCAGCGGGGCAGGGTTTGTACTCTGAGCTGACAAAGCACATGGTCACACTTCAAGCGTAACGCACGTGCTGGCTTGCTCTTGTGGGCAGACAGTGCTTAGGGGCTGCAGCCTCCCTCCTCCAACCAGGAGGCAGCAACATCCCTGTTGCCTTTCCCAGGCTTCCACTCTGGGGCATGGTTCGCTTTCCTGTGATTTCTCAGAATGGGAATCCTGAGCTCTGTGTATTCTGGGTCTCACTAGGAGGTTTCCTGTGTGTCCAGCAACGTGTGAGCTGAGGTAAGAGGACAGACAGAAGGGCCTGCCATGCCAGGAGGCAAGCAGCCCGAGGCAACATAGCTTTGTGATTTCTCCTCAGCAGGAGGGAGGTGCATAGCTGCCTCCTCAGGCAACTACTGGGGCCCAGCACCCAGCTTAGAGCTTCTGAAGCCAGCCCAGCAGCTCACCACGGACGTGGGTCTCAGGTCCATAATATCCTGTTACCCATACCCCGGCTTTCTCTTCCTCGTTTCCTGAAGTTTCCTGCCTTTGTTCCTATTCCACCTTCTAAGGCCTCAGCCTGTTTTCTGTGCCTGACAGGGCCTCCTGGCTCCTCCTCCTGTGACTGCGTACCTGATCACCTTGTTTTATGGACTGCCATTCCCTAAAATCAATATCCCTGTTCTCAGAGCAAAGTCTGGAGTTGGGCGAATGCCAGAATGATGGTGCTATCCCGTTGCAGTTTCCCCATTTAACACTACGTGTTAATAGTTGCTGTAGCGTGGTACTTTTACACAATGGAATACTACTCAGCAATAAAAAAGGAGGAAATCATGAAATTCGCAGGCAAATGGTGGGACCTGGAAATGATCATCCTAAGTGAGGTATCCCCAAAGCAGAAAGAAACATATGGTATATACTCACTTATATAGACCTATAGGATAGGTAGGTCATGCTGAAATCTACACACCTAGGGAAGATATACAAGAAGGAGGACCCAGGTTGGTATGATCAATGCTCATTTAGATGAACTATTAAGATGGACATTGAATGGAGGAGAAAACAAGCAACAGGACAGGAGCATACCAAAGAGGACCTCTGAAAGAATCACTATAGCAAAGTATCAAAGCAGACATTAAGACTCACAATTAAGCCCTTGGCAGAGGGCGGGAGGTAATAATAAAAATACGGGAAGTTAGTAAGACTGGGGGAGAATAAGAG
>JAQQSO010006840.1:0-11042 GCA_028658305.1 Pachyuromys duprasi
AGAGTTCAGTCTCCTGGTCGCTGCGTTGTTTCTGCTCTCCTACTCCTCAGACACAGTGTTCTCTCGTGGCAGCCATCTTGGATCCCAGAATATTGTTCCTGTGTTTAGTTTTTATCTGGTGTCATTCTGTCAGGAATCTGCCTCAGGAAATTATTCCTCATGTCCAAAGATGCCTAGCTGCAAACCTGTGTGTCACACAGAAGATGCTTGTTTTAAAATAGGCTGAATTCAAGGGCAAAGAGGACTAACGTGTTTTCTCTACCTTCTCTTGTTATTTGATTGTTTCTTGATTTGCTTTGGTATGACTTCATTTTAGCTCATTGGTTGGTTATGGCCCGGTTCATAAGACAAAACAGCAATAAGACCCTGGAGTAAAACTGAGACCAACACTACTATGATTGACCCAACATCTTTGTAGATTTCTGAGACTATTATAGCTAGCCACGCACCTGAAACATTATCTCAAAAGGCTGTGGAGACCTGCTTCCTTTGGTGATTATGCCTTTCCCATGAGTTCCATATAGAGACAGGCATATTGCAAGAGTCATTAGAATCAAACTTTTTTTTAAGTGTTGTTGTTTATTAAAAACTGACATTAAGTTTGAGGGTATAATTTTATGCTTAATTTTCTTAATACCCTAATGTATACACACTAGACCCAAGTTATATTGATGAAGATTGTAATATTATTGGCGAATTTAGTTTTTAGTCTTTTCAGCCATAAACCACCAAAATCTCAGTTGTTTCCTAAAGCTTAAGAAGAACAGCAAATTCCTCAATTACTAAAACCCCCTAGTAAGTTATCAGTTTCAAACATCATTCTAGTAACCAGAGCATGAGTGTCTACCTTTGCCAGCAAATTTCAGTAGGTCTATCTTTAAACACTGGCCTGGAGAGCACTTGTGTTGTAGCTGGGAGAACGATGCTCACTTGAGCATGTTCATACATAATTGCTACACTTTTAAATATCAGAGACAGAAAAAGCTTCATTGAAGTGTTAAGGAGTATGTGCTAAAAGCAATGTCAGAGGCACACAATGATATAGATCAAATCTCAAGTATTTTGTACTGGTATGTATATTTTCTCTGATTATCAAGGCAGATGTAGAGTCTGTGTATTATCTAACAGTGTAATTTTATTTCTTCCTGGTTTTTCGACTTACTAAGCCTACCAAACTAGACTCTGCTTCAAAAACAAAACAAAACAAAACAAACTAGCTTTCTGACCTACTCTTTAACAAGCTGAAGAAGTTTTCCTTGCTTTCTTATATGAAGGTAGAGAAGAGGTAGTGGAGCCAGATATTTACATTTTATCAGAAGCAACTGCAGTAACTCAGTTTATAAATAGAAGCTAAACCAGTGTTATCCACTTTCATCAGGAAAGGAGTGCACTTAAGGCCTTGACTTCTTAATGTAGACCCTGAATTAATGCCTACTTTTTTTTCTTTTCCTATATAGAATTTCTTTTGCTATGTTACCTAGATCTGAGGGAGAAGTGACACAAAGAGATTTCTTCTCCCCTCTTTACTGCTTTTATTTCTTTTTTTTTAATAGTTGTAACTCCAAATTAGCAAAATCAGAAACAAACAGAACATAACAACAGTCCCTGAAGAAATCCAAACAATCATTAGGTTTTACTTCAAAAGCCTATATGCCACGAAATCTGAAAATCTAAATGAAATGGACAATTTTCTTGATATATTCCACTTATCATATTAAATCAAGATCACATAAATAGATTGAATATTCCTATATCTCCCAAGGAAATTGAAGCAGTTATCAAAAGTCTCTCTTCCAAAAAAAAAAAAAAAGCCCAGGGCCAGATGGTTTCAGCACAGAATTCTACCAGACCTACATAGAAGAGCTAACTCCAATTCTCTTCAAACTTTTTCTCAAAATAGAAACAAAAGGAACATTACCAAACTCATTCTGTGTTTCCACAGTCACCTTGAAACCTAAACCACACAAAGACCCAAGGAAAAAGGAGAACTTCAGACCTATCTCTCTCATGAACATTGATGAAAAAATACTCAATAAAGTACTTGCAAGCTGAATCCAAGAGCACATAAAATAAATCATTCACTATAATCAAGTAGGCTTCATCCTAGGCATGCAGGTGTGGTTCAATATATGGAAATCCATCAATGTGATACACTATTTGAAAAAAAAAAACTGAAGAAGAAAAAACACATGTTAATCTTCTTAGATGCCAAAAAGTATTTGACAAAATCCAACACTCATTCATGTTTAAAGTCTTGGAGACAACAGAGATACAAGACACATACCTAAACATAGTAAAGACAATATGCAGCAAGCCTGTAGTCAAATCAAACTCAATGGAGAGAAACTTAAATCAATCCCACTGAATTCAGGGACAAGGCAAGAGTGTCCACTCTCTCCATATATCTTCAACATATTATTTGAAGTCCTAGATAGAGCAGTAAGGCAACTGAAGGAGATCAAGGGAATACAAATCGGAAAGTAAGAAGGCAAGGTATCACTATTTGCAGATGATATGATAGTATATATGAGCGGCACCACAGAAACTGTTTCAGCGGATAAACACCTTCAACAAAGTGGCTGGATACAATATTAACAAAAAAAATCAGAAACCCTCCTGTATACCAAAGACAAAAGGTCTGAGAAAGAAATTAGGAAAAAAAACACCCTTTACAATAGTCATTAATAACATAAAGTACCTTGGTGTGACTCTAACCAAGAAATTGAATGACCTGTTAAAAAAAATCAAGCCTCTGAAGAAAGAAATTGAAAATGATATCAGAAGATGGTAAGATCTCCCATGCTCATGGATCAGTAGGATTAACATAGTGAAAATGACCAGGCTGCCAAAAGCAAACTACAGATTCAATGCAATTCCCATCAAAATACCAACACAATTCTTCACAGACAGTGAAAGAACAATTCTCAACTTCATATGGAAAAACAAAAAACCCAGAATTACTGAAACAATCTTGTACAAAAACAAATCATGAGGAGGTATCTCCATCCCTGATCTTAAGCTCTACTACAGAGCAAAAGTATTAAAAACAGCATGATATTGGCATAGAAACAGAATGGTGAATCAATGGAATTGAATAGAAGACCCAGAAATAAACCCAAACACCTACAGATACTTGATTTCACAGAGAGGAGGTGAGGGAGTGAGGATTTGGAAGGAAAGTGGGAGGGTACTACAGCTGGGATACAAAGTAAATAAACTGTAATTAATATATTAAAAAAATAAAGAAGCCAAAACCATACAATGGAAAAAAGACAATATCTTCAACAGATGGTGCCGTTCTTACTGGATGTCTACAGGTAGAAAAATGCAAATAGATCCCTATTGATCACCCTGCACGAAACTAAAGTCCAAGTGGATCAAAGACCTCAACATAAATCCAGATACTAAATTGATTAGAAGAAAAAGAGGAGAAGAGTCTAGAACTCATTGGTCCAAGAGAAAAATTCCTGAACAGAATACCAACAGCACAGGCTCTAAGATCAAGAATCAATAAATGGGACTTCATGAAAGTGAAAATCTTTCTGTAAAACAAAGGACACTGTTATCAGAAGAAAATGACACCCTACAGACTGGGAAAGGATCTTCACCAACTCTATATCTGGCAGAGTGCTAACATCCAGAATATATGAAGAATTCAAGAACTTAAAAAGCAAAAAATCAAGTAATCCAATTTAAAAAATGGGATACAGAGTCAAACAGAGAATTCTCAATTGAGGAATACCATTGCAGAGAAACACTTTACAGAAATATTCCATGTTCTTCCTCTTCAGGGAACTACAAATCAAAATGACCCTGAGATTTCACCTTACACCATCAGATGGCTAAGATTAAAACTCATGTGACCACATGTGCTGGAGAGGATGTGGAGAAAGGGGAACTCTCCCCCCTTTGCTGGTGGGAGTGTGAAGTTGTATAGTTTGTAAATCAACCTGTTGCTTTCTCAGACAATTAGGAATAGTGCTTCCTCAAAATCTAGCTATACAACTCCTAACTTATCCAAAATATGTTCAAGTACACAACAAGGACATTTGCTCAACTATGTTCATAGCAGCTTTATTCCTAATAGCCAGAACCTGTAAATAACCCAGATGTCTCTCAACAGAGGAGCGGATACAGAAATTTTGGTACATTTACATAATAGAATATTTCTCAGCAATTAAAAACAAGGAAATCATGAAATTCCTGAGTAGGGTATCCCAGGAGCAGAAAGACATACTCTGTATATACTCACTTATAAGTGAATATTAGACATATAATATAGGATAAACATACTATAATCCATACACCTAAAGAAGCTAAGCAAGAAGGAGGACCTTGGAAAAACAATCTTGCTGGACCTTGGACGAAGGAGAAAACTCGAAACAGGATAAGAGCCTACCACAGAGGGCCACTGAAATTCTCTATCCAGCAGTGTTCAAAGCAGATGCTGAGACTCATAACCAAACTTTGGGAAGAGTGAAATAAATCATATGAAAGGAGGGGGAGATAATAAGACTTGGAGGGGACAGGAGCTCAACAAGGAGAGCAACAGAACTAAAACATCTGGGCACAGGCATCTTTTCTGAGAATGATATTCCTACCAAGGATCATTCATGAATATAGCCTAGAACCCCTACACTGATGTAGCTCATGGCATCTCAGTATCCAAGGGGGTACCCTAGTAAGTGGAATAGGGACTTTTTCTGACATGAACTCAGTCCCTAGCTCTTTGATCACCTCCCCATGAAAGGAGAGCAGCTTTTCCAAGCCACAGAGGAAGGCAATGCAGTCAGTTGTGATGGGACCTGATAAGGTAGGGTCAGATGGAAGGGAAGGAGGACCTCCCCTACCAGGGGACTTGAAGAGTGGCATTTGAGGATATAGGGATGGCAGGTGAGATTGGGAGGGGGCTATATCTGGGATACAAAGTGAATAAACTGAAATTAATATAAAAATAAAATTAAAACATATCTTTACAAATGTAAATGACATAATTTCTTTAAATAGCAACATGTATTTTTATAAAATTCAAAGAGAAAGTTGAATTTATATTTATGCAGATACCTACAAATTTTAAGGTCGTCTGTTCTTTCCCACAAAATGTGAACCTTTACTTGGCAGTATTTTCTTTTACTTTAAGAGACATTTATCTGGGAGGGGTCTGCAGCTGGGATACAAAGTGTATAAGCTGTAATAAATAAGTATATAAATAAAAGTTAATTTAAAAAGAGAAAAAATATAGTTGAAACTGAGGCAAGATAGTTTCTAATTTGAGATGTTTAGTCCTAAAGTAGACATCTTTTTCATTTTTCTGATTTTTCCCATTTTTATTATTTAATATAATTTACATGTTAGTTATAACTTCCTCTGTGAATAGCAGTAGAAACTGAGCCATTTCTTGAGAGATCCATGCCAAGAATCTCTCCCTGTTTCCCCATTTCTTTCTTCTGATTAGAAAGAGACATTTTCTGATTTTACTTTAGAGTTGCTTTCTTTCTTTATTTATGGCTTTACCTGTGTATTCTATAACATATGCTAATCATCCTCCACAGAGAAATATATTCTATATGCATCCAAACATATTTTCACATATGATTAAATACACCTGGAAAGTGCTAAAGTGTACTACTACATTTGAAAGAATTAGGATCTATTTTACATTTTCTATTGATTGGCTTGACAAATCATAAGTATATAAAAATAACTATAGCAAGTAAGTGTTCAGTGTTTATTTTATATAAATCTATAAATGTATATAATATTTACATTTATATTGAGTTTTTTTAAATGTATATGTCATATAATTATATCTGCTATTTGAAAACTAAATAAATATATTTAAAATTATAGAACTGTGAAGACTACTACATTATTTTCATTAATGTGATGTCTGGTTGTAATCCTAAAACCACAATTTGGTATATTAATGATGAATAAAATATTGTAATATCTGGTTTATATTTAATTTATCCATGACATGGTTATATTGGCTTGGTGTACATGTTTGTGGACGACGTAAAGCAGGAAGAGCTCAAATTTGAGTGAGGAACTATTGGTCTTCTTATAGTGACCCAATCTCAGAAAACCAGATAAAAATTACACAAGAATAAACACCACATAACTGAAGATAAATTATAAATAAAATAACATTTGGGATCTTTCTATTCATAAAATATTCTAAGTAATCTGCAAAATTTCCATATTTAATAAACACCTTCAGCAAACATCTAGAGCACAAAATTAACATGTAGACATCAATAACCTTTCTGTATAGTAATAGTGAACACAAAAAAACATGAGGTATACAGTGCCTTTTTAAATGAGAGCATGTTTTCAGGTAGTATGTTGCCTTTTTAATAACATGGATATGATAACAATTTTCAGGTGAAAATTAGTTTTTTTTTTTTTTCCAAGGAAGTCTTCCTAGGGAAACAAACGACTCTAAAGAGTAAGTCCCATGCATAGCAGTAGAAGTCTGATAATGTTTCAGAACCTTAATTTTAATTTTCTTTATCCTTATAGGTCTTTTGCATGTGTATTATGATTTTCAGTTTTGTGTTTTTAAGAGATTCCTCTGTTTACAAATGTATTTGCTCCTATGTGTATAAATGTTCCTCAGATGTCTTCTTTGGCTTCTTTTCTTCCATTTGTTTTGTCTTATTCTGTTTTTTTGGTTTTCTTTTTAATTTATTTTATTTTATCATTATTATTCAGTTGCCTGTTAATTTCTAGCGAGAGACATAAAGGGTGTGGATCTGGTTGTGAGAGGATGTGTAAAGGAACTGGAAGTATTTGGGGAAGAAGAAAGTATAATCAAAATATATTGTACAAATAAGATCAATTTTCAGTAAAAGAAAAACATAGTAAAAATAATTTTTCCGACAGAATGTTATTTTTAACAATATGTATGTTTATACATATATGTATGTGTACGAAGCAATAAACCATAATGAAAACAGAATACATGAATTTCAAATAAAGCAAGGAATGCTATACGGAAGGAATTGGAGGGAGAACAGGGAAGGAAGAAGTGATGAAATTGCATTATAATAAAAATAAATGAGCTGGGGAGATCCAAAACGGCTGCCATGAGAGGACACTGTGTCTGAGGAGTAGGACAGCAGTAACAACACAGCGACCAGAAGATTGAGCTCTGGGACCTAAAACACCAGCATTTGTGATTGCCAGGTGAGCGGAACTCCTACGATGAGGAAATCAAGTGGGAAAATCCTAGGGACACCCAGTTATTCCCCAAAAAAAAAAACCTCCGGGTGACCAGAGGCGCACAGCTCTGATCTGAGCAAGCAGCTGCACTGGACGCAAACAGTCGTCATACCAGACTGGGTCACACAGTCTCTGGGGCAGACTGAGAAAGCCCCGGGGTACTGTTTGAACCAGCAGGCATACAGCAGGCACACACCGATTGGCAACCACCTCAGTCCATGTGTATGTCCACGGGCCAGTCTGAGAGGGCCTAGGGTACCATTTCCAACCTGCCTGCATACAGCTGACACACACTGCTCCGCAACACCTGCAACCACTCCAGACCATGTGTGTGTCCCCAAATAACGTCTCAGACCGTGGTGTACAGCAGCTGGCCCAGAAGGGGGCACCAAGTCTCCAGTCAAGGGGAGAACCCTTATTAGCAAGCCCAGGGCAGAGCGCAGAACCCCCAGCTGACATCTCAAACAGGGACACTCAGCCTCTAGCACAGAGTGAGGACCCAAGACTCCAGACTAGAGGGGTGACCAGCCTGCGGTGCTCACAGCTTCTAGCACAGAGCACGAAGCCAGGCACACAGAGTCCACAACAGAGTTCAACTGAGGCAACAACACACACTATCAAAACAATGGAACTCCCTGATCTTCTTGAAGAATACTCCTGACCCAAGAGATTGACAGTTCCAGTCTGAAGTTCAGCCTTAAAGCACAAACAGCTCCTTGATTATATATGAACAAAGGCCCAGAAATCGGTGAAAGAACTCAACCAACAAAAATCAGGACACCATGGTCCCACCAGAAACACCCAAAAGCAATGGAGATTTTAACTCAGTGTAGAAACAGGAAAATTATGTTAAAGCTATGATTATGCAGATTTTAGAGAAACAAAAAAGAGGGACAAAAAGAGGAAATAAACAGGGCCCTCAAAGAAATTGAGAAGAATTTAACGGCCCACATAGAGGAACAATTAAAGATATACACAGAGGAAACAACCAAAATAGGAGACACAGTCAATCAGATGAAGGACATGATACAAAGCATGAAAACAGAATTGGAATCTATAAAGAAGACACAAGGGGAGAAGAACTTGAAACTGGAAAACTTAAAGAAAAGATCAGGAACCAAAATGGTAAGAATCAACAATAGAATACAAGAGATGGGAGAGAGAATCTAGGGAGCTGAAGATATGCTGGCTGATATGGATTCCTCACTCAAGGAAAAACTAAAATCGAAAAAGTCCCAAACAAAAAACATCCAAGAAATCAAGGATGCCATGAAACAACGAAACCTAACAATAATTGGAATAGATGAAAAAGAAGACCCCAGGCTCCAAGAACCGGAAAATATTTTTAAGAAAATCATAGAAGAAAATTTTCCCAACTTAAAAAAAAAAGTGTCCATAAACATACAAGAAGCCTACAGAACACCAAATAAACTAGACCAGAAAAGAAATACCTCTCGTCACATCATAGTCAAAACACTAAACCTACAAAACAAAGACAAAATATTAAAGACAGCAAGGGAAAAGGGTCAAGTAACATATGAAGGTAGACCAATCAGACTCACACCAGATTTCTTATCAGAAAATATGAAAGCCAGAAGGGCTTGGCAGAAGTCATGCAGTCTTTAAGGGAACACAGATGCCAAGCAAGAATGCTTTACCCAGCAAAGCTTTCAATCAACACAGATGGAGAAAACAAATTTTTCCATGACAAAACAAAATTCATGCAATACCTACACAGCAACCCAGCCCTACAGAAGGTACTAGAAGGAAAACTTCAGTCCAACGAAACAACTACACTAAAGAAAATATAGGACACAGATAATTCCCCAAGGACAACAACAACAAAAAACAATGAATCACAGTAAGACAACCAACTCCACAATAAAAGGAACTAACAGTCATTGGTCAGTATTATCTATCAACATCGATGGACTCAACTCTCCAATAAAAAGACACAGACTAACAGAATGGCTGCGGAAACAGGATCCAACATTCTGCTGCATCCAAGAAACACACATAAGCAACAAAGATAAACACTACCCCAGAGTAAAGGGCTGGAAAAATATTTTCCAAGCAAATGAACCCAGAAAACAAGGGGGGGGGTAGCAATCCTAGTATCTAACAATATAGACTTTCAACCAAAGTTAATCAAGAAAGATGAGGGGGGGGCACTTCCTTCTCATCAAAGGAAAATTCCAACAGGAGGACATCACAATTTTGAACATTTATGCCGCAAATACAAGACCACCTACATATGTAAATCAAACAATTTTAAAACTGAAATCACACATTGATCCCAACACCCTAATAGTGGGAGACTTCAACACTCCACTCTCACCAAGGGACAGATAATCCAGTCAGAAGCAAAACAGAGAAACAAGGGCACTCACAGACACCCTAAATCAAATGGACCTTATAGATGTATACAGGACATTTCATCCTAGATCAAAAGAGTATACCTTCTTTTCAGCACCTCATAGAACCTTCTCCAAAATAGATCATATAGTTGGTAACAAAGCAAGCTTCAGCAGATACAAGAAGATTGAAATAATCCCTTGTATCCTATCCCATCACCACGGTCTAAAGCTGGACCTCAACAAGAACAGAAATAGCAAAAGGCCGGCACATACATAGAAACTGAACAACTTGCTACTCAAGGACAGCTTGGTTAGCAAAAAAATTAAAAAGGAAATTAAAGATTCCTAGAATTCAATGAAAATGAAAGTACAACATACTCAAACTTATGGGACACAAAGCAGTGTTCAGAGGAAAGTTCATAGCACTAAGTACCTTCAAGAAGAAATTTGAAACATCTCATACAAGCAACTTAATGGCCCAACTGAAAGCTCTAGGAAAAAAGAAGCAGATACAACCAAGAGGAGCAGACTGCTCGAAATAATCAAACTCAGGGATGAAATCAATCAATTAGAAACAAAACTATTCAAAGAATCAATGAAACCAAGAGCTGGTTCTTTGAGGAAATTAACAAGATAGACAAGCCCCTAGCCAAACTAACAAAAAGGCAGAGAGAAATGGTCCAAATCAGCAAAATCAGAAATGAAAAGGGAGACATAAATACAGACACTGAGGAAATCCAAACAATCATTAGGTCTTAGTACAAAAACCTATATGCCACAAAATTTGAAAATCTAAATGAAACGGAGTTTTCTTTAGAGATTTCACCTATGTAAATTAAGCCAAGACAAGATAGGAAGATTGAATAGACCTATATCCCCCAAGGAAATAGAAGAAGTCATCAACAGCCTCCCTATGAAAAAAAGCCCTTGGCCAGATGGTTTTAGTGCAGAATTCTACCAGACCTTCAAAGAAGTCCTAATACCAATTTTCTATAAAGTGCTCCACAAAATAGAAATAGAAGGAAAGTTACTGAACTCTTTCTATGAAGCCACAGTCACCTTGATACCTAAACCACACAAAGATACAACAAAAAAAAGAGAACTTCAGACCTATCGCTCTCATGAATCTTGATGCAAAAATACTCAATAAAATACTTGCAAACTGAAACCAAGAGCACATAAAAGATATCATCCACCATGATCAAGTAGGCTTCATCCCAGGCATGCAAGGGTGGTTCATTATATGCAAATCCATCAATGTGATCCACCATATAAACAAACTGAAGGACAAAAACCACATGACGTTCTCCCGAGATGCCGAAAAAGCATTTGACAAAATTCCCAACACCCATTCATGTTTAAAGTCTTGGAGAGACTAGTGATACAAGGCACATACCTAAACATAGTAAAGGCAATATACAGCAAGCCTATAGCTAACATCAAACTCAATGGAGAGAAACT